>JASDQU010738992.1:26877-37449 GCA_032191745.1 Picea mariana | reverse complement strand
ATATATATATATATATATATATATATATATATATATATATATATATATATATATATATATATATATATATAATACTAGTATGTAAATTGAAACAAGTAAGGATGTTTTGGAATACTATTAATACTTCCCACCGATGATAAAAATGTCAAGCAATGTGAGAGGCTAAGATTGGCAAGGCCATCCCTAGATATACTTATGAATACTATGTAACATAAGTGACTTTAGGAATATAAACAAGGTAGGAAACTTAAGTCTGTGAGAGTTGATTAGAGATGACGTCTGCACTTGTAGTTTGTTCTTACGTCTTTTGAAATCTGTTGTTCGTAAGGAAAGAGAATTAATGTCCTTAACAATTTTTTTATTTTTATTTTGGTAATTTTGGGGAACATTACACCAACTCCTCTCCTCATAACATTATTTCAAACATTAGCCTATAAATCAAACACATGCCTTGGTTTCTCTAGTTTGAAAACCCTTGGATGAATCCCACAATGAAGTCCTCCCAAATACTAGTCCTAACCATCCATTGAATTTTTGTTGGTACATGTTAACACTTTTAATTGATCCATGGAGAGCTACAAAATCTAATCCCACATTAACACCACACAAACACCTAATTTAACATGAGGAATAGAGATTTCAACCTTACAACTCTTTCATCCAATACCAAATACTTTACGAATTAGTCGAGGGGTGATCTCCTTAACCATATATCAAATATTAAATTCACTTATATTAACACAAGAAAATATTAATAATATCTAATTTAAAGTCATAGCATAGCCAGATGCCAAATTGACATATGAGGCCCCCTTGTTTGTGGGACAAGGGATGCCCTCCATGCAACATTTTGACTATTTATCCTATGGAGGTGGACATACCTTACTTTCCTTTGGATTCAAACCTATGAGCTTCGAGGATGAAACACATATTCTTAACCATTAAATGCACTTATACTAGCATAAATTAAACAAGAAAATACATACTTAATTTGTAAATGCATCAAAATTATTCTAAGAGTTGCATGACATACTTAATTTTTGTTTGGTAGTTAGAGAGGTAGTGGGGGGGCCTAGAGGGCCCATAATGATAATAGTGGAGGTCATTAAATGTAAGGTGGACTAGGTCCACTATATTATTAAATAAGGTCCACTATGATAGTTAGATATAATAAATGTAAGAGGACTTCTTAAAAGGTTCTACTTCTAGAAGATTCCTCCTCTAGAATGTTCTTAGGTGACGATAACACTATATAAAGGGGTTCAAACAATGTAATGGAATATGAAGAGAAGTATTGTATTTGAAGCGGTAGTTCAATAGGAGGAATCCCTCTCGAAGATGCAAGTGAACACAAGAGGATCCTTTCCATTATAAGATCCATTGTATGGTGTTGCCCTACCTCGAGGTATTCTATAATAAAGTGGTGGTATTCTATATGGTTTCATATATCTTGTGTGGTGATCGTATTCAAATATATTTAGTATACCTACTATATTCAGATGTGGAATGTAGTATACCTAGGGAAGTAATATGGGTTACCTAGAGAGGTACCCAATGGGAATGTGGTTATGTATTATTAGTGGAAGTCATTTAATATATGGGAATGTGGTCATTCAATATAAGGTGGACTAGGTCCACTATATCAATAAAGGACCACTATGGTAGTTGGATGTAATAAATGTGAGAAGACTCTCTAGAAGGTTCCTAGGAAATAAAGAGAGCTATATAAAGAAGTGTAAACAATGTAATGAGATATGAAGAGAAGTATTGTATTTGGAGCGAAAGCTCAATAGGAGGAAACCCCCTCGAAGAGACAACTGAACAGGAGAGGATCCCTTCCATAATAAGATCCATTGGATGGTGTTTCCCTACCTCAAGGTTTTCTTATAATAGAAGTGTGGTTCTTCTATACTATTCTATGAATCTTTGTGGTGTTTCTATATGCAAGTATTTGGTTTTGAACAATTGATATTAGAGCACTTTCCTTGGCCAAAGAAGGGAATAATTTTTTGCTCTTTTTGTAGAATTTTTCTAGGGAAGAAAAAGAGGGTCACACACTTAAGGTTCTGATATGAAGCTTTATGATTTGAATTTGACAAAACAAATTGGGTATTTGAATTCTTCTCAGAAAAATACCAAATTTCAAAAAACAATCAGCTGAAACAGAGTCTGGGAAGTAAAGTTATGAGCATTTTAAATTCAACAGTTTTTCAGGAAAAAGCCGCGATTTTCTACAGTAATTTATTGTTCTATTTTTTTTGGGTTTTTCCGTGATGGCGACGAGACTGCAGAGTTCGTAAATTTTCATAGGGTGCTCAGATTGCTACCAGATTAGTGCCATTGGATAAATCATTTTAAGTGTTTTCTTTTGGTATATTATATGTGGTGTTTCCAATGGATATGCACTCTCAACTCAGGGAAATTTTACACATGATTGAAGCAATCAAAACCGATATGCATGATCACCTGCAAGGCATCAGAAATAGTCATCACAATAGTCAACGATCATTGGCTCTCCTTCAAGAGAGATATCTTATGGTAGACATCATGAAAGAATATCATCAAGAAGTGTATGCTTGGTATGATTTGGAGGACGATTGTGATGATTGGTATATGGATAGTTGTCATTTCTGGGATGACAACCACTTCCATCTTTTATTTGATGACTATACTCCACCTTCTATAGAGCACATAAATGTGACACATCAAGAGCTAGTTATGATTACTATTGTTCAACTTGCATATTCTACAACAGTATTGTTCCTTCCAGATTCATCTTTGACCCTTTCCCACTATGTGGATAGATATTCTTATTTGGATCCACACAATAGGTGTCAATATTTGGAGCATCATTGTCAGTTGGTTATTGGGTGCTGATATTTTTCGTGTGGAGTTCACATGAGCAATTGGACATGGAACCCTGGGTTACAATGGCTATTGGACTACTTCAACATGGTGGCTTCCATTTCTCAATGGGAACCTAGTTCTCTAATCTACTTTAGCACTATGGTCCACACTTATCCATGGGAACCTGGTTCTATAGTCTACTTCAGCACTATTGTCCACACTTATCCATGGGACCCTGGTTTATGGTTGTACATCAAGCGTCGAGGACAACGCTTTCATAAAGGCAATGGAATGTTAGGTAGCTAGAGAGATAATGGGGGAGTTGATCCAGGTGGATATTGGTGGCCACCCACCTATTCCAACTGGCTCCTTGTGTCCATTTTTTATTTAGCACATCTTTATGTATTGCTTTATAATTGCGAGTTCTACACTTATGGGGTTGTTTGAAGCCTCACACATTCTCCAAGTGGATACGGGTGGCCTCTCGCCTAATCCAACTGACTTATTTTGTATGTTTTCATGTCAGCATATCTTGATGTACTTCCAGGGTTGTTTTGGGGCCCTAAACGTTGTTTTCTTGACTCACCATAGTCAGACTATAGACGAAGTCAGATTCTGACGACAGAATGTGTAGTTCTCTGAAAGACCTTTCCAACAAATTATCATGCGCCTAAAACAAAGGTCGTATGCAAAAGTTACGACCCTAGGAAATTGAGGTACCAAATTACACCAACTTACCCACAGGGCCCACATGACCTTTGGCGTTTCACCTTACAAGGTTAGGTTTTTGGATGTCTAGGGTTTTGACATTCGTGAGTAATATGTAAAGGCCCTCTGGAGCCTCATTGTAATCCATATGCTCAGACAGATGCGCGTAGCAGCCACATCTCTTCTCAGAGATAGCTACCACCATTCAAGCAAATTTCAGTTCTGAAGTTTTACAGTCTCAGCCTATTTCATTATTTAATAGAAGATATTGTTCACTGGATATTTGTGTTAGTCTTCCTATCTCTGTGTTTATTGTATTCAATCTGTTAATCAGTTTGTTCTGCTCTTAAATCTGGATCAGTGGTATCAGAGTGGTCTGCTCTTCATTTATTTTTCTTCGTGCATGTCCCCGACAAGATCTGGGTACAGGAAGTTGGGACTCGAACCAATCGAGCCATTACTAGATCAGTCACGCCGAGCCCGACAACAATGCATGGGAGACAAAAAGAAAGATGATGGAGCAGGAGATCCTATTAAAATGTTGCTTGAGGAAGCCCACGCACGACAAAGGAACGAAATGATGGACAACTTCGTGCAGATCCTTCGACGGTTGCCCACAGGAGAAACATCTTCATTAGGCGACCATCCAACCCTCTTCAAGGTACAGGTAAATTTTGATATTCTGTTATTTGAAGGAATAATAGATGTGAATGTTGTAGATAAATGGTTGAATCTGCTCGAAGGATATTTTTTCGTTCCACAATTTTTCTGATCGAGAGAAGATCACTTTTGCACTCCTCAAGGTCGTTCCCCATGTTAAAGATTGGTGGGATAATTACTCTGAGCAAAGGGCCGTGGAGGAATCTGCAGTCTTTGTGTTGGCCCCTACATGGGATTTCTTCCGGGACGTCATTAAAGAACAATGCTACCGTGTTGGAAGCTGTTGTCGCAAGAGTTGGTTCTAGGCTGTAATAGAGCCAAGCCTTAACACATTTTAATTGAAGTAAATTTTGTCACTTGGACTTGACTTAGGTTGCATGCAAGTAAATTCTGAGATAACCTCGAACCACTTTTGATTGGAAACTTCCAACCCGAGAGGGATGTCTCGAAAATATGTCAAAATAAGATATTCAATAAGATTAACAGTGGGCAGATCTGTGGGTAATACAAAGTTTTGGGTTTTTTAGGGTTGGTGGTTTGGACCGGGAGGTATTCCATTGGGCATGGAGTCAAATGATCAAGCAAATAATAAGAGTGTTTCGGCAATGGAAACCCATGGAACAAAGGCGAGATAGAAGTTGATTACAGAGAGTAGTATTTATAAAAGTATGACAGCAGAATAGAGAGAAAACATATCAATATGCAAGGAGCACTTAGCAATGAGTGAATTCCTAGCATAAATCAGTGGAAAGAGATGGTTGGGACAGAGCATCTACCAAGGATGAATTACGAACCTTCATATCTCTGCAAGAAACGACATATAACATGTCCAACAACAAAGCATATAACAAACAGATGAATTCCATTACAAACACAGTTACAAATTAGGAAACAAATGGAAATAAAACCAAGTGAAATGATGTGAAAACGAAGCAATAAGACATTCTTTGCAAACAAAATCACAAGAATATCTGATATAGATCGAAAATGCTATGCACTCTTTTATTAAACATGAAAACAAGTGCTACAACCCAGGAGTGCTACTCCTCTCTCCCCTCGCTTCTTCTACAAATATGCCTCATATATGTATTGAGGTCGAAATCCTCTTTAATATAAAAGATAACAACAGTTACAACCAATTCTTGAAACTTTCTGCCATAGAAAATGGGCCAAACAGCCGAAAACTAGGGTTGCGGTTACGGCTTTATATCTATCGAATAGCCATAGATGTGTATACACTAAAAGAAGCTTTTGTGCATCTGTTTATTTTGAGGAAAAAACCTCTCTCAGTTCCCTAAAATCCCTTTTCACTTTTCCCAAATCTGCATTTAACAAACATGTGTGAAAACAGGAAAATATGAAATACGAAAATTAGGGATCGGAGATGGATTCGTTTTTCCCAATCTGTGACACTTGTAGGAAAACTGAAAGAGTCTAATGATCTATGATGTGTTAGGCACAAAATCCTCCAACCGTTTCTCAAAATGATACTCGAGTTGCTCAGAATCCTCGTTTTAAAATGATGACTCGGCACAGTAAAAATGTCATATTTCTAAAAAAGAACCTCATCTTGTGGGGGACTTTTGACTGCCTTACCAAGCTCAAAATGAAATTCTGAACACACCACTGGACATCTTAGGATTTGTAGATGTCGATCGACTATTCGAACGCGAAAAACGCCCTCTCCACGGCTGAGAAAATTGTGTTTTTCTAAAGTCGTTTTGCATATGACTGGAGTCCTGGTTTCGGGATTCAGGGAAACGAAGCAGTGGTTATTAAAATCTTCACGTCGGCCAAATCCCCGATGGACAAATCCCCGAAATGGATTTTGGCTTTTACATTGCTCTCTTTCGGGCCTTCGGGTTTCAGGTATCATGTCCTCGAGAGTTATGACATGTAAGGAATCCCGAATCGCGAAATCGTGATGGGATTAATTAGACGATTAATTAGACGATTAATTAGAGTTGGCTTGTGACTGTTATACTGTTGTGGCATTTGAGGCTGATTTCAACGTTATTTGACTGAAGATGACAGGTAGATAACATTCAATGATGCGTGTGATAGTCAGATGGTCGTTTTCTCATATCTACACTTTTGGTAGTTAAACACTATAAATTTTTTCTCTCCTAAGTTACCGAAAGCCAAAATTTCAATATTGTTACAACAGAGGCTCCATCTAGGGATGGTGCTTTCCTACAAAGTGCCAAGAATAGTATACCACATGCCTTCATCCATTGGGCGACCTGAAATCATTCTTATCAAACTCTGAACTCTACTGCTTTACTTGCACCTTTCCGAAACAAAAAACTGCTTATGCATTCATTGGGTTATGGAGTCATAATGTCTTAAATCAAAACCATACGGGATGTCAAACTGAACTGGAAACGTACTTAAAACCACTGTTGTACTCTAATGCTCAAAGTCAAGCTTATTTATATACACCACCTACTCTAATTGATATCACTATTTTTTTTTCAAGTATAGGAAAACTTCCAAAACAACCAAGCGAGTATCCGACTAAATAACTCAATTATACTTCCATCTTTGAGCAAAAGGATGACAGGAGCAGCTGCAAATTTCAAAACATGCTCTGGGAGCAGGTACTTATAGTTTTGAAATTCAGACTTCAAGAAGTTGGAAATAACAAATTCAATCCCCCATTTTGACTCCATATAAACTGCTACTGGATCGTAGAAAGGAAGAGATATACCACTTTCACAACTAATCCATACTTCTTCATGTTGGGCAAGCAGTTTGAAATGTTTTTGCGCACTTTGTCCATTGCTGATTTTTTCTTCCACTGGTGCAAAAATGTCGCATTGAAACTTACTGGTCTGTTGCTCAGTGGTTGCTAAACAAGGAGGAGATATCAATTGTTTCAGTAACCCCTCCTTATGTCCTTCATTTGTTGTCCAAAGATCTTCTTGGTAGYTGTCATACATAGGCTAATCTCTTTCATGATGTTGTTGATTGCTTTCCTGTTGAACCAAAGTTTCTTGCTGCTCACCATCTTTAGAAACACTTTCATCACATTCATCAAACAAAGGAAGACTGTCGTAAATTTTCGTGTGTGATGAAAAATAAATCTTCTCTTCATGTTCTTCTGRATATTCATCATAAACAGGTTCACCAGATAACTCAGGAGTGTCATTAGTCAGACAAATGCTAGGAATATCAACTGTGAAGCTATCTATCTCAGATCCACATTCCTCCAAATCATAGTCTAAAGCATCTTCGAACAACAAACATTCTTCAAGGTTATTAAACATGACATCCCTATCTTCTTCATGAAACAAAACAATGTCTACAAGATGATCCTCTGGCCGGAAATCATCATCATAAATTGGTTTACTAACTTCCTCTAAAGTTCCATGGCTGACATGATTTAAACTTAGATTTTCATTTTTAGTAATAGAAGAAGTTTCACTCACATGTTCAAGACTATGTGAATGTTGTAGATCTGTGTAAGCAAGGGTTGCAACACGATTGTTCAGGAGTAGATCTATCTCTTCTTCTATTAAAGGAAGAGGTGGTCTATGCGATTTCTGGATCAAGCAACTATTGTTTTCTTTCTCTTCTACATGTTGACCATGATGTTGAATATCTTCTTCTTGAATGTGATCACAAGAGCTATCATATCCTACTTTTTTATCAGCCAACTCTTCTTCATACTGATTATCTTCATCGAGTTGAGAAATTTCTGATATTCCTTCCTCCTCTTCAAGAAGATGTGTTTGATCTGTTTGTCTTATGAATTTTATATTACAGCAATCTTCAAAAAGTATTTCACCTGAATATATTCTTTTACAATGCTGATGAAAAAGTATGTGAAAATATTTCAATGAAGGAATACTGGAATGAGGTAAAGATTTATACCATAGTCTAACATCTCTTTCCAATGAAAACATAAACAGTTTCATGAGGACATCTTCATGATGTATATTGAAATCATCCATGAGCTTGTGGAATTCAAACAAATGTTGGGCAAGACTGTCATCCGCATATTCTCCAAATTTAGGAAGGACATCTTCCCAAACTTTAATGTCTGGAACAGTGTTTGGAAAACCATAAACATTTGTAAAGTCCAGAGGAGCAAACCTTGCAGCAATCCGAGCGACGAACGAATCCGACATTTTGAGACCAGTGGAGTCGCTAGTGAATCATGTAGAGTCTTCGAACCAAGGAGTCGCCAAATGAATGATCACAACCAATTGAATGTCTATCCCTTGTTCACCATCAAGAAATTGATCTGAACTTTTTGTCGTATCCCAGGGAAGATAACTTCTTTCCTCCGTCCCCGGCAACGGCGCCAGAAAATGTTGTCGCAAGAGTTGGTTCTAGGCTATAATAGAGCCAAGCCTTAGCATATTTTAAATGAAGTAAATTTTGTCACTCGGACTTGACTTGGGTTGCATGCAAGTAAATTCCAAGATAACCTCGAACCACTTTTGATTGGAAACTGCCTCTTCCAACCCGAGAGGGATCTCTCGAAAATATGTCACAATAGGATATTCAATAAGATTAACAGTGGGCAGATATGTGGGTAATAGAAAGTTTTGGGTTTTTTCGGGTTGGTGGTTTGGACCGGAAGGTATTCCATTGGGCATGGAGTCAAATGATCAAGCAAATAATAAGAGTGTTTCGGCAATGGAAACCCATGAAACAGAGGCGAGATAGAAGTTGATTACATAGAGAAGTATTTATAAAAGTATGGCAGCAGAATACAGAGAAAACATATCAATATGCAAGGAGCACTTAGCAATGAGTGAATTCCTAGCATAAATCAATGGAAAGAGATGGTTGGGACAGAGCATCTAGCAAGGAAGAATTATGAACCTTCATATCTCTGCAAAAAGCAACCTATAGCCTATCCAACAACAGAGCATCTAACAAACGGATGAATTTCATTACAAACACAGTTACAAATCGGAAAGCAAATGGAAATAAAACCAAGTGAAATGATGTGAAAACAAAGCAATAAGACATTCTCTGCAAACAAAATCACAAGAATCTCTGATATAGATCGAAAATGCTCTGCACTCTTTCATTAAACATGAAAACAAGTGCTACAGCCCAGGAGTGCTACTCCTCTCTCCCCTCGCTTCTTCTACAAATATGCTTCACATATGTACTGAGGTCGAAATCCTCTCTAATCTAAAAGATAACAACAGTTACAACCAATTCTTGAAACTTTCTGCCATAGAAAATGGGCCAAACTGTCGAAAACTAGGACTATGGTTACGACTTTGTATCTCTCGAATAGCGACAGATGTGTATACACTGAAAGAGGCTTTTGTGCATCTGTTTATTCCGAGGAAAAAACCTCTCTCAATTCCCTAAAACCCCTTTTCACTTTTCCCAAATCTGCATTTAACAAACATGTTCAAAACAGGGAAATATGAAATCCAAAAATTAGGGCTCGGAGATGGATTTGTTTCTCCCAATATATGACACTTGTAGGAAAACTAAAAGAGGCTAATGATATCTGATGTGTTAGGCATAAAATATTCCAACCGTTTCTCAAAATGATACTCTAGTTGCTCAGAATCCTCATTTGAAAATGATGGCTCGGCACAGTAAAAATGCCATATTTCTGAAAACGAACCTCATCTTGCAGGGGACTTTTGACTTCCTTACCAAGCTCAAAATGAAATTCTGAACACACCACTGAACAACTTAGGATTTGTATATGTCGATCGACTATTCGAACGCGAAAAACGCCCTCTCCACGGCTGAGAAATTTACATTTTTCTAAAGTCGTTTTGCATATGACTAGAGTCCCGATTTTGGGTTTTCAGGATTTGGGGAAATGAAGCAGTGGTTATTAAAATCTTCACGTCAGCCAAATCCTCGAAATAGATTTTGGCTTTTAAATTGCCCTCTTTAGGGCCTTCAGGTTTTGGGTATCATGTCCTCAAGAGTTATGACATGCAAGGAATCCGGAATCGCGAAATCGCGATGAGATCAATTAGATGATAATCATTTGTTTTAATCTCTTAATTAATCACGATTAGCAATTAATATTTAACCTTTCATGGATTTAAGTGTCGGGAATTCGATAATACTTGATGCAAGAAATCCTGAATCATGAAATTGCGATGGGATTGATTAACAGTTAAAACACTTTTAGCTTTGTGATTAAGCACGATTAAAACACAGGCTTTCGGGGTTTCGAAAACCGCAAACTTGAAACTTAAAACACGAAGGCAGCTCGAGTCGCGAAATCGGGATGAGACTTGTCAACATTAATCTTTCTTATTCTTTAATTAACCCGACTTATCATATAATACTTTAGTGAATTCGGGGATTGGGGCTGTAATTATTAAAATATCTACGCCGACCAAATCCCCGATGGCC
>JASDQU010738992.1:0-16248 GCA_032191745.1 Picea mariana | reverse complement strand
ATGGCCCAGGTGGCATAAGACTATGTTCTGAATGTGAAAATCAGTGATAGTGGCGCCTGTACCCTTGAGCTGATATGTGGTGGCGAAGTCCAGATCTTGCTGGTAAAGTTGGGGCCACTCTGATGTTTCATGTCCACATGAATGGAGCACAGTGGTAAGTGCAGCCACAGGAGGCCGACTAAGGCAGTCAATGACACGATTGGAGATACATGTCTTATACTTGATGTTGAGATGGAACTGTTGCAGGTAGGTGGACCACTTTTGATGGTGGTCGTTCTGCAATTTCCCCTGTGTCTGTATGAACTGTAAAGGCTTGTGATCAATGTGTATGATTGTCTCTGTCCTCATAATATAATGTTTCCATTGATGACAGGCTTGTATAATGGAATACATTTCCTTGTCATAGGTGGAGTATTTCCGGACAGTATCGGAGAGTGTCTCACTATGGTATGCCACCGGATGCCCATGTTGAGTGAGAACTGCGCCCACAACATAGTTAGATGCATCAGTCTCAATCTCGAATGGTTGTTGCAGATTGAGCAAGGAGAGTACTGAAGCTGAGCACAAACGATGTTTCAAAACTTCGAATGCTCGTTATTGCTCCTTCCCCCACACGAACTTGGCCCCACCACCGCCCTTGGTCACCTAGCTGAGGACCCATGCAATATGGGAGAATCCCAACATGAACCGTCGGTAAAAATTGGCGAGTCCCAAGAAGCTCCAAAGCTCGGTCGGTGTGGTCGGGGCTGACTAATCACTGATGACTTGGATCTTAGTTGGATCAACATGTACCCCTTGCTCATCAACAATGTAGCCTAGGTATTGGACCATGTTCATGCCAAAAGAGCATTTTTCCGAGTTGGCATAAAGCTTGTGCCGTCATAGAGTGCTCAAAAACTGTTGAATATGCCGCATGTGCTCCTCCCACGTTCTGCTGAAGATGACGATGTATCCAAATATACTACCACAAAGGAGTTGGTGAAGGGTCTTAATACATCATCCATCAACCTCGTGAAAGTGGCTGGTGCATTTGTTAAGCCAAAGGGCATGACTAGCCATTCATAGAGACCTTCTTTAGACTTGAAGCTTGTCTTCCAGACATCAGTTGGTTCGATGGGAACCTGGTGGTAGCCAAACTTCAGGTCAATCTTGTTGAAGAACTTCACCCCCTTAAGTTGGTCAAGAAGGTCATCAATCCTGGGAATGGGGTAACGGTTCCTGACTGTGATTTTGTTTAAGGCTCTGTAATCAATGCAGGGTCGCCCAAGTCCCGTCCTTCTTCTGTACTAGTATAATCGGGCTTCCACAAGGGGAAGATCTAGGTCTGATGTGCCCCTTTTGAAGAAGCTCTTGGATCTAACGCTTGATTTCGTCATTCTCCACCAGCGAGCATCAATAGAATGGTCCATTAGGTAGAGGTGTGTTGGGGGTCAGATCAATTCGATGCTTGACTTGGCAGTGTGTCGGTACCCCTATAGGTGAGACGAAGATGTCTTTGTATTCTTCCACGATATCGTCCACTTGCTTCTACTGCAAAGAGAGGTGTTGTGTAGAGGACATGGATGTGGCGACAACCTTCTACTTACTGTGAGCACGGATCACAAAGAAGACGAACTTCCCGGTTTGTGAAATGACCTTACTACATTGCTTAGCAGAGATTAAAGAAATAGCCATAGGTGGTGCCACCTCTGGGATCCTGTACAATTGTCTACCCAAAGTAATGATAACATTGCGGGGTCTAGACTCAAACACAACATGACACTTCCACAAATATGGTTGTCCTAAAAGAACATCACAAACTTCAAGAGGAGCAATATCACTTAGTACCTCATCTTTGAAAGGCTTGATGTTGTAGGGCAGATGACATTGTTGGTTGACACGAAGATCTCTTCCTTGACGAATCCAGTTGATGGTGTAGGGCTATGTGTGCAGTGTCGTTGGCAGGTTCAGTCGCTTGACGACCTCTGCTGAAATCATGTTCTTCTGACTACCGTTGTCGACAATGAAATGAATCGGGGCCCCCTTGACCCACATTTGTGAGTGAAAGAGGCATTCCCCTTCCTCTGGTTCTTTTGGTTCACTTGGCCAGACTTTGGTGGTAGCGACCATGGCACTGGGTTCAGAATCGATAATCTGCTTCCCTCCTTCAGGATTTGACTCGGAATCATAATCGACCTCTGACTCGGAAGCCTTCAGCCCGACCACGAGGGACTGCTTAGAGCGGAATTTGTTGGTGTTGTGCCAAGGACTTCTATGGTACTCATACCACTTTCATGTGTCCTTCGTCGTCTTCTCGTTGCTCTTCTTATGTTGCGGCTTGGACAAATTGCCCTGAGGGCGGCCATCTCGACTTGGTCCCTTGTTGTGTGAGTTGGGGTTGTGTTTGCCCTGCTTCAGTTGTGAGGGGTTTGCAGATCCAAACTCTCGTCGTTTCTGCTTAAATTTCTGTTCGATCTTGACAGCGTATCTATAAGTTGTGCCCAATGAGGTGATGTCCAAGAACTCCATTTATGTTTGAATGTATCTATGCAAACAACCGCGGTATTTGAGCACCATATGACGCTCAGAATCTTTGATACCCAATTTGGTGCGTAGGGTATGGAAAATATTGGTGAAGTCTGGTACTATCTGGTCTCTTTCTTGATGTAGGGTGGTGCATCTGGTGTACTGGTCCTCATAGCTTCTGTTGTAACAATATTGAAATTTTGGCTTTCGGTAACTTTGGAGAGAAAAAATTTATAGTGTTTAACTACCGAAAGTGTAGATATGAGAAAACGACCATCTGACTATCACACGCATCATTGAATGTTATCTACTTGTCATCTTCAGTCAAATAACGCTGAAATCAGCCCCAAATACCACAACAATATAACAATCACAAGCCAATTCACGAAAAATCCAAAGACAGGGTTCATGTGAAAATCAAAGAAATGTACCATCTATTCGAGCGTTGAGTCATAAGGAAAATGAATGGAAGCATTGGCAGTTGAACGACCACATACACCGAGCATTAAGCCACATGGATAAAAATCTCACGAGTCTAGGGTTTTTGGCCAGCATAGATATTTTAATAATTACAGCCCCAATCCCCGAATTCACTAAAGTATTAAAGGATAAGTCGGGTTACTTAAAGAATAAGAAATATTAATGTTGACAAGTCTCATTGTGATTTCACGACTCGAGCTGCCTTCGTGCTTTAAGTTTCAAGTTTGTGATTTTCGAAACCCCGAAAGCCTGTGTTTTAATCGTGCTTAATCACAAAGCTAAAAGTGTTTTAATTGTTAATCAATCCCATCGCAATTTCGTGATTCGGGATTTCTCGCGTCAAGTATTATCGAAGTCCCGACACTTAAATCCACGAAAGGTTAAATATTAATTGTTAATCGTGATTAATTAAGAGATTAAAACAAATGATTATCGTCTAATTAATCCCATTGCGATTTTGCGATTCGGGATTCCTTGCATTTCATAACTCTTGAGAACATGATACCCGAAACCCGAAGGCCCAAAAGAGGGCAATGTAAAAGCCGAAATCTATTTCTGGGATTTGGCCGACGTGAAGATTTTAATAACCACTGCTTTGTTTCCCTGAATCCCAAAAACCCAAAATCGGGACTCCAGTCATATGCAAAACGACTTTAGAAAAACATAATTTTCTCAGCCGTGGAGAGGGTGTTTTCCGCGTTCGAATAGTCGATCGACATCTACAAATCCGAAGCTATCCAATAGTGTGTTCAGAATTTCATTTTGAGCTTGGTAAGGCAGTCAAAAGTCCCCCGCAAGAAGAGGTTCGTTTTCAGAAATATGGCATTTTTACTATGTTGACTCATCATTTTCAAATGAGGATTCTGAGCAACTGGAGTATCATTTTGAGAAACGGTTGGAGGATTTTGTGCCTAACACATCAAAGATCATTAGCCTCTTTCAGTTTTCCTACAAGTGTCACAGATTGGGAGAAACAAATCCATCTTCGAGCCCTAATTTTCGGATTTCATATTTTCCTATTTTGACACATGTTTGTTAAATGCAGATTTGGGAAAAGTGAAAAGGGGTTTTAGGGAACTAAGAGAGGTTTTTTCCTGAAAATAAACAAATGCACAAAATCCTCTCTCAATGTATACACATTTGTCGCTATTCAAGATATACAAAGCCATAATCGAAGCCCTAGTTTTCGGCAGCATGGCCCATTTTCTATGGCAGAAAGTTTCAAGAATTGGTTGTAATTGTTGTTATCTTTTAGATTAGAGAGGATTTCGACCTCAATACATATATGAGGCATATTTGTAGAAGAAGCGAGGGGAGAGAGGAGTAGCACTCCTGGGCTGTAGCACTTGTTTTCATGTTTAATACAAGAGTGCAGAGCATTCTCGATCTATATCAGAGATTCTTGTGATTTTGTTTGCAGAGAATGTCTTATTGCTTCGTTTTCACATCATTTCACTTGGTTTTATTTCCATTTGCTTCCCGATTTGTAACTGTGTTTGTAATGGAATTCATCCGTTTGTTAGATGCTCTGTTGCTGGACAGGTTATAGGTTGTTTCTTGTAGAGATATGAAGGTTCATACTTCATCCTTGCTAGATGCTCTGTCCCAACCATCTTTTTCCACTGATTTATGCTAGGAATTCACTCATTGCTAAGTGTTCCTTGCATATTGATATGTTTTCTCTCTATTTTGCTGCCATACTTTTATAAATACTTCTCTTTGTAATCAACTTCTATCTCGCCTCTGTTCCATGGTTTCCATTGCCGAAACACTCTTATTATTTGCTTGATATTTGACTCCATGCCCAATGGAATACCTCTCGGTCCAAACCACCAACCCTAAAAAACCCAAAACTTTTTGTTACCCACAGATATGCCCACTGTTGATCTTATTGAATATCCTATTGTGACATATTTTCGAGAGATCCCTCTCGGGTTGGAAGGGGCAGTTTCCAATCAAAAGTGGTTTGCGGTTATCTCGGAATTTACTTGCATGCAACCCAAGTCAAGTCCGAGTGACAAAATTTACTTCATTTAAAATGTGCTAAGGCTTGGCTCTATTACAGCCTAGAACCAACTCTTGCGACAACATTTTCTGGCGTCGTTGCCAGGGATGGAGGAAAGAAGTTATCTTCCCTAGGATACGACAAAAATTTCAAATCTATTTCTTGATGGTGAACAAGGGATAAGCATTCAATTGGCTGTGATCATTCACCTGGCGACTCCTTGGTTTGAAGACTCTACATGATTCACTAGCGACTAAACTGGTCTCAAAATGTCGGATTCGTTCGCCGCTCGGATTGCTGCAAGGTTTGCTCCTATGGACTTTACAAATGTTTATGGTTTTCCAAACACTGTTCCAGACATTAAAGTTTGGGAAGATGCCCTTCCTAAATTTGGAGAATATGTGGACGACAATCCCGCCCAACACTTGTTTGAATTCCACAAGGTCACGAATGATTTAAATATACATCATGAAGATGTCCTCATGAAACTGTTTATGTTTTCGTTTGGAAAGAGATGCTGGAATCTGGTATAAATCTTTACCTCATTCCAATATTCCTTCATTAAAATATTTTCACATACTTTTTCATCAGCATTGTAAAAGAATCTATTCAACTGAAATACTTTTTGAAGATTGTTGTAATATAAAATTCATAAGACAAACAGATCAAACACATCTTCTTGAAGAGGAGGAAGGAATATCAGAAATTTCTCAAGTCGATGAAGATAATCAGTATGAAGAAGAGTTGGCTGATAAAAAAGTAGGATATGATAACTCTTGTGATCACATTCAAGAAGAAGATACTCAACACCATGGTCAACTTACAGAAGAGAAAGAAAACAATAGTTGCTCGATCCAGAAATTGCATAGACCACCTCCTCCTTCAACAGAAGAAGAGATAGATCTGCTCATGAACAATCACGTTGCAACCCCTGCTTACACAGATCTGCAACATTCAGACAGTCCTGAACATATGAGTGAAACTTCTTCTATTACTGAAAATGAAAATCTAAGTTTAAATCATGCCAGCCATGGAACTTTAGAGGAAGTTAGTAAACCAATTTATGATGATGATTTATGGCCAGAGGATCATCTTGTAGACACTGTTTTGTTTCATGAAGAAGGTAGGGCTGTCATGTTTAATAACCTTGAAGAATGTTTGTTGTTTGAAGATGCTTTAGACTATGATTTGGAGGAGTGTGGATATGAGATAGATAGCTTCACAGTTGATATTCCTAGCATTTGTCTAACTAATGACACTCCTGAGTTATCTGGTGAACCTGTTTATGATGAATATCCGAAAGAACATGAAGAGAATATTTATTTTTCATCACACACGAAAATTTACAACAGTCCTCCTTTGTTTGATGAATGTGATGAAAGTGTTTCTAAAGATGGTGAGCAGCAAGAAACTTCTGTTCAACAGGAAAGAAATCAACAACATCATGAAAGAGATTAGCCTATGTATGACAGCTACCAAGAAGATCTTTGGACAACAGATGAAGGACCTAAGGAGGGGTTACTGAAACAATTGATCTCTCCTCCTTGTTTAGCAACCATTGAGCAACAGACCAGTAAGTTTCAATGCGACATTTTTGCACCAGTGGAAGAAAAAATCAGCAGTGGACAAAGTGCACAAAAACATTTCAGACAGCTTGCCCAACATGAGGAAGTATGGATTAGTTGTGAAAGTGGTATATCTCTTCCCTTCTACGATCCAGTAGCAGTTTATATAGAGTCAAAATGGGGGACTGAATTTGTTATTTCCAACTTCTTGAAGTCTGAATTTCAAAACTATAAGTCCCTACTCCTAGGGCATGTTTTGAAATTTGCAACTGCTCCTGTCATCCTTTTGCTCAAAGATGGAAGTATAATTAAGTTTGTTAGTCAGATACTCGCTTGGTTGTTTTGGAAGTTTTCCTATACTTTAAAAAAAATAAAAATAGTGATATCAATTAGAGTAGGTGGTGTATATAAATAAGCTTGACTTTGAGCATTAGAGTACAACAGTGGTTTTAAGTACATTTCCAGTTCAGTTTGGCATCCCGTATGGTTTTGATTTAAGACATTATGACTCCATAACCCAATGAATGCATAAGCGGTTTTTTGTTTCGGAAAGGTGCAAGTAAAGCGACAGAGTTCAGAGTTTGACAAGGATGATTTCAGGTCGCCCAATGGATGAAGGCACGTGGTCTATTGTTCTTGGCACTTTGCAGAAAAGCACCATCCCTAGATGGAGCCTCTGTTGTAACAATATTAAAATTTTGGCTTTTGGTAACTTAGGAGAGAAAAAAATTATAGTGTTTAAATACCGAAAGTGTAGATATGAGAAAACGACCATCTAACTATCACACGCATTATTGAATGTTATCTACCTGTCATGTTCAGTCAAATAATGCCGAAATCAACCCCAAATGCCACAATAGTTTAACAGTCACAAGCCAACTCACGAAAAATCCAAAGATAGGGTTCATGTGAACATCAAAGAAATGTACCATATGTTCGAGCGTTGAGTCACAAGGAAAATGAATGGAAGCATTGGCAGTTGAATGACCACATACACCGAGCATTAAGCCACATGGATAAAAATCTCACGAGTCCAGGGTTTTTGGCCATCGGGGATTTGGTCGGCGTAGATATTTTAATAATTACAGCCCCGATTCCCGAATTCACTAAAGTATTATAGGATAAGTCGGGTTAATTAAAGAATAAGAAAGATTAATGTTGACAAGTCTCATCGCGATTTCGCGAGTTGAGCTGCCTTCTTGCTTTAAGTTTCAAGTTTGCGGTTTTCGAAACCCCGAAAGCCTATGTTTTAATCGTGCTTAATCACAAAGCTAAAAGTGTTTTAACTGTTAATCAATCCCATCGCAATTTCGCGATTCAGGATTTCTTGCGTCAAGTATTATCGAATTCCCGACACTTAAATCCATGAAAGGTTAAATATAAATTGTTAATCGTGATTAATTAAGAGATTAAAACAAATGATTATCATCCAATTAATCCCATCGCAATTTCGCGATTCAGGATTTCTTGCGTCAAGTATTATCGAATTCCCGACACTTAAATCCATGAAAGGTTAAATATTAATTGTTAATCGTGATTAATTAAGAGATTAAAACAAATGATTATCATCCAATTAATCCCATCGCAATTTCGCGATTCTGGATTCCTTGCATGTCATAACTCTGCAGGACATGATACCCAAAACCCGAAGGCCCTAAAGAGGGCAATTTAAAAGCCAAAATCTATTTCGAGGATTTGGCCGACGTGAAGATTTTAATAACCATTGCTTCATTTCCCCAAATCCTGAAAACCCGAAATTGGGACTCCAGTCATATGCAAAACGACTTTAGAAAAACACAATTTTCTCAGCCGTGGAGAGGGCGTTTTTCGCGTTCGAATAGTCGATCAACATCTACAAATCCTAAGTTGTTCAGTGGTGTGTTCAAAATTTCATTTTGAGCTTGTTAAGAAAGTCAAAAGTCCCCTGCAAGATGAGGTTCGTTTTAAGAAATATGGCATTTTTACTGTGCTGAGTCATCATTTTCAAATGAGGATTCTGAGCAACTGGAGTATCATTTTGAGAAACGATTGGAGGATTTTATGCCTAACACATCAGATATCATTAGCCTCTTTTAGTTTTCCTACAAGTGTCATAGATTGGGAGAAACAAATCCATCTCCGAGCCCTAATTTTTGGATTTCATATTTTCCTATTTTGACACATGTTTGTTAAATGCAGATTTGGGAAAAGTGAAAAGGGGTTTTAGGGAACTGAGAGAGGTTTTTTCCTCGGAATAAATAGATGCACAAAATCCTCTTTCAGTGTATACACATATGTCACTATTCGAGAGATACAAAGTCGTAACCACAGCCCTAGTTTTCGACAGTTTGGTCCATTTTCTATGGCAGAAAGTTTCAAGAATTGGTTGTAACTGTTGTTATCTTTTAGATTAGAGAGGATTTCGACCTCAATACATATATGAAGCATATTTGTAGAAGAAGCGAGGGGAGAGAGGAGTAGCACTCCTGGGCTGTAGCACTTGTTTTCATGTTTAATGAAAGAGTGCAGAGCATTTTCGATCTATATCAGAGATTCTTGTGATTTTGTTTGCAGAGAATGTCTTATTGCTTCGTTTTCACATTATTTCACTTGGTTTTATTTCCATTTACTTCTCGATTTGTAACTGTGTTTGTAATGGAATTCATCCATTTGTTAGATGCTCTGTTGTTGGATAGGCTATAGGTTGTTTTTTGCAGAGATATGAAGGTTCAAAATTCATCCTTGCTAGATGCTCTGTCCCAACCATCTCTTTCCATTGATTTATGCTAGGAATTCACTCATTGCTAAGTGCTCCTTGCATATTGATATGTTTTCTCTCTATTCTGTTGCCATACTTTTATAAATACTTCTCTATGTAATCAACTTCTATCTCGCCTCTGTTCCATGGGTTTCCATTGCCGAAACACTCTTATTATTTGCTTGATCATTTGACTCCATGTCCAATGGAATACCTTCTGGTCCAAACCACCAACCCTAAAAAACCCAAAACTTTATGTTACCCACAGATCTGCCCACTGTTAATCTTATTGAATATCCTATTGTGACATATTTTCGAGAGATCCCTCTCGGGTTGGAAGAGGCAGTTTCCAATCAAAAGTGGTTCGAGGTTATCTCAGAATTTACTTGCATGCAACCCAAGTCAAGTCCGAGTGACAAAATTTACTTCATTTAAAATGTGCTAAGGCTTGGCTCTATTATAGCCTAGAACCAACTCTTGCGACAACATTTTTTGGCGCCATTGTCGGGGATGGAGGAAAGAAGTTATCTTCCGTGGGATACGACAAAAAGTTCAGATCAATTTCTTGATGGTGAACAAGGGATAGAAATTCAATTGGCTGTGATCATTCACTTGGCGACTCCTTGGTTCGAAGACTCTAAATGATTCACTGGCGACTCCACTGGTCTCAAAATGTCGGATTCGTTCGTCGCTCGGATTGCTGCAAGGTTTGCTCCTCTAGACTTTACAAATGTTTATGGTTTTCCAAACACTGTTCCAGACATTAAAGTTTGGGAAGATGTCCTTCCTAAATTTGGAGAATATGTGGACGACAATCCCGCCCAACACGTGTTTGAATTCCACAAGCTCATCGATGATTTCAATATACATCATGAAGATGTCCTCATGAAACTGTTTATGTTTTCGTTGGAAAGAGATGCTAGACTCTCGTATAAATCTTTACCTCATTCCAGTATTCCTTCATTGAAATATTTTCACATACTTTTTCATCAGCATTGTAAAAGAATATATTCAGGTGAAATACTTTTTGAAGATTGTTGTAATATAAAATTCATAAGACAAACAAATCAAACACATCTTCTTGAAGAGGAGGAAGGAATATCATAAATTTCTCAAGTCGATGAAGATAATCAGTATGAAGAAGAGTTGGCTGGTAAAAAAGTAGGATATGATAGCTCTTGTGATCACATTCAAGAAGAAGATATTCAACATCATGGTCAACATGTAGAAGAGAAAGAAAACAATAGTTACTTGATCCAGAAATCGCATAGACCACCTCCTCCTTTAATAGAAGAAGAGATAGATCTGCTCCTGAACAATCATGTTGCAACCCTTGCTTACACAGATCTGCAACATTCACATAGTCCTGAACATGTGAGTGAAACTTCTTCTATTACTAAAAATGAAAATCCAAGTTTAAATCATGTCAGCCATGGAACTTTAGAGGAAGTTAGTAAACCAATTTATGATGATGATTTCCGGCCAGAGGATCATCTTGTAGACATTGTTTTGTTTCATGAAGAAGATAGGGATGTCATGTTTAATAACCTTGAAGAATGTTTGTTGTTTGAAGATGCTTTAGACTATGATTTGGAGGAGTGTGGATCTGAGATAGATAGCTTCACAGTTGATATTCCTAGCATTTGTCTGACTAATGACACTCCTGAGTTATCTGGTGAACCTATTTATGATGAATATCCGGAAGAACATGAAGAGAAGATTTATTTTTCATCACACACGGAAATTTACGACAGTCTTCCTTTGTTTGATGAATGTGATGAAAGTGTTTCTAAAGATGGTGAGTAGCAAGAAACTTTGGTTCAACAGGAAAGCAATCAACAACATCATGAAAGAGATTAGCCTATGTATGACAGCTACCAAGAAGATCTTTAGACAACAAATGAAGGACATAAGGAGGGGTTACTGAAACAATTGATCTCTCCTCCTTGTTTAGCAACCGTTGAGCACCAGACCAGTAAGTTTCAATGCGACATTTTTGCACCAGTAGAAGAAAAAATCAGCAGTGGACAAAGTGCGCAAAAACATTTCAAATAGCTTGCCCAACATGAGGAAGTATGGATTAGTTGTGAAAGTGGTATATCTCTTCCCTTCTATGATCCAGTAGCAGTTTATATGGAGTCAAAATGGGGGACTGAATTTGTTATTTCCAACTTCTTGAAGTCTGAATTTCAAAACTATAAGTACCTGCTCCCAGAGCATGTTTTGAAATTTGCAGCTGCTCCTGTCATCCTTTTGCTCAAAGATGGAAGTATAATTGAGTTATTTAGTCGGATACTCGCTTGGTTGTTTTGGAAGTTTTCTTATACTTGAAAAAAAAAAATAGTGATATCAATTAGAGTAGGTGGTGTATATAAATAAGCTTGACTTTGAGCATTAGAGTACAACAGTGGTTTTAAGTACATTTCCAGTTCAGTTTGGCATCCTGTATGGTTTTGATTTAAGACATTATGACTCCATAACCCAATGAATGCATAAGCGGTTTTTTTTTTTTCCGGAAAGGTGCAAGTAAAGCGACAGAGTTCAAAGTTTGATAAGGATGGTTTCAGGTCGCCCAATGGATGAAGGCATGTGGTCTACTATTCTTGGCGCTTTGCAGGAAAGCACCATCCCTAGATGGAGCCTCTGTTGTAACAATATTGAAATTTTGGCTTTCGGTAACTTAGGAGAGAAAAAAAGTTATAGTGTTTAACTACTAAAAGTGCAGATATGAGAAAACAACCATCTGACTATCACACGCATCACTACATGTTATCTACCTGTCATCTTCAATCAAATAATGTCGAAATCAACCTCAAATGCCACAACAGTATAACAGTCACATGCCAACTCACGAAAAATCCAAATACAGGGTTCATGTGAAAATCAAACAAATGTACCATATGTTTGAGCATTGAGTCACAAGGAAAATGAATGGAGGCATTAGCCGTTGAATGACCACATACACCGAGCATTAAGCCACATGGATAAAAATCTCACAAGTCCGGGGTTTTTTGTCGTCGGGGATTTGGCCGGCGTAGATATTTTAATAATTACAGCCCTGATCACCTAATTCACTAAGGTATTAAAGGATAAGTCGGGTTAATTAAAGAATAAGAAAGATTAATGGTGACAAGTCTCGACTCTCATCGCGATTTCGCAACTCGAGCTGCCTTCGTGCTTTAAGTTTCAAGTTTGCGATTTTTGAAACCCCGAAAGCCTATGTTTTAATCGTGCTTAATCACAAAGCTAAAAGTGTTTTAATTGTTAATCAATCCCATCGCAATTTCGTGATTCGAGATTTCTCGCGTCAAGTATTATCGAAGTCCTGACACTTAAATCCAATAAAGGTTAAATATTAATTGCTAATCGTGATTAATTAAGAGATTAAAACAAATGATTATCGTCTAATTAATTCCATCGCGATTTCCCGATTCGGGATTCCTTACATGTCATAACTCTTGAGGACATGATACCCGAAACCCGAAGGCCCGAAAGAGAGCAATGTAAAAGCCAAAATCTATTTCGGGGATTTGTCCATCAGGGATTTGGCCGACGTGAAGATTTTAATAACCACTGCTTCGTTTCCCTGAATCCCAAAACCGAGACTCCAGTCATATGCAAAACGACTTTAGAAAAACGCAATTTTCTCAGCCGTGGAGAGGACGTTTTTCGCGTTCGAATAGTCGATCGACATCTACAAATCCTAAGATGTCCAGTGGTGTGTTCAGAATTTCATTTTGATCTTGGTAAGGTAGTCAAAAGTCCCCCACAATATGAGGTTCTTTTTTAGAAATATGGCGTTTTTACTGTGCTGAGTCATCATTTTATAACGAGGATTCTGAGCAATTGGAGTATCATTTTGAGAAACGGTTGGAGGATTTTGTGCCTAACATGTCAAAGATCATTAGCCTCTTTCAGTTTTCCTACAAGTGTCACAGATTGGGAGAAACAAATCCATCTCCGATCCCTAATTTTCGTATTTCATATTTTCCTGTTTTCACACATGTTTGTGAAATGTAGATTTGGGAAAAGTGAAAAGGGGTTTAGGGAACTAAGAGAGGTTTTTTCCTCAAAATAAACAGATGCACAAAAGCTTCTTTCAGTGTATACACATCTATGGCTATTCGAGAGATACAACGCTGTAACCACAACCCTAGTTTTCGGCAGTTTGGCCCATTTTTTATGGCAGAAAGTTTCAAGAATTGGTTGTAACTGTTGTTATCTTTTAGATTAAAGAGGATTTCGACCTCAATACATCTATGAGGCATGTTTGTAGAAGAAGCGAGGGGAGAGAGGAGTAGCACTCCTAGGCTGTAGCACTTGTTTTCATGTTTAATAAAAGAGTGCAGAGCATTTTCGATCTATATCAGATATTCTTGTGATTTTGTTTGCAAAGAATGTCTTATTGCTTCGTTTTCACATCATTTCACTTGGTTTTATTTCGATTTGCTTCCTGATTTGTAACTGTGTTTGTAATGGAATTCATCCATTTGTTATATGCTTTGTTGTTGGACATGTTATATGTCGTTTCTTGCAGAGATATGAAGGTTCATAATTCATCCTTGCTAGATGCTCTGTCCCAACCATCTCTTTCCACTGATTTATGCTAGGAATTCACTCATTGCTAAGTGCTCCTTGCATATTGATATGTTTTCTCTCTATTCTGTTGTCATACTTTTATAAATACTTCTCTTTGTAATCAACTTCTATCTCACCTCTATTCCATGGGTTTCCATTGCCGAAACACTCTTATTATTTGCTTGATCATTTGACTTCATGCCCAATGGAATACCTCCCGATCCAAACCACCAACCCTAAAAAACCCAAAACTTTCTATTACCCACAGATCTGCCCACTGTTAATCTTATTGAATATCTTATTTTGACATATTTTCGAGAGATCCCTCTTGGTTTGGAAGAGGCAGTTTCCAATCAAAAGTGGTTCAAGGTTATCTCAGAATTTACTTGCATGCAACCTAAGTCAAGTCCGAGTGACAAAATTTACTTCATTTAAAATGTGCTAAGGCTTGGCCCTATTACAGCCTAGAACCAACTCTTGCGACAACAGCTTCCAACAGGGTAGTATTGTTCTTTAATGACGTCCCAGAAGATATCCCATGTAGGGGCCAACACAAAGATTGCAGATTCCTCCACGACCCTTTGCTCAAAGTAAGTATCCCACCAATCTTTAACATGGGGAACGACCTTAAGGAGTGCAAAAGTGATCTTCTCTCGTTTGAGGACCGAAAAAATATCCTTCGAGCAGATTCAACCATTTATCTACAACATTCACATCTATTATTCCTTCAAATAACAAAATATCAAAATTTACCTGTACCTTGAAGATGGTTGCATGGTCGCCTAATGAAGATGCTTCTCCCGTGGGCAACCGTCGAAGGATCTGCACGAAGTTGTCCATTATTTCGTTCCTTTGTCGTGCGTGGGCTTCCTCAAGCAACATTTTAATAGGATCTCCTGCTCCATCATCTTTCTTTTTGTCTCCCATGTGTTGTTGTCGGGCTCGGCGCGACTGATCTAGTAATGTTTCGATTGGTTCGAGTCCCACCTTCCTGTACCCAGATCTTGTCGGGGACATGCACGAAGAAAAATAAATGAAGAGCAGACCGCTCTGATACCACTAATCTAGATTTAGGAGCGGAACGAATTTTAAGAGACTGAATACAATAAACACAGAGATAGGAAGAATAACACAAATATCCAGTGAACAATATCTTCTATTAAATAATGAAATAGGCTGAGACTATAAAACTGCAGAACTGAAATTTGCTTGAATGGTGGTAGCTATCTCTGAGAAGAGATGTGGCTGCTACGCGCATCTGTCTGAGCATATGGATTACAATGAGGCTCCAGAGGGCCTTTACATATAATCACGAATGTCAAAACCCTAGACATCCAAAAACCTAATCCTGGAAGGTGAAACGCCAAAAGTCATGTGGGCCCTATGGGTAAGTTGGTGTAATTTGGTACCTCAACTTCCTAGGGTCGTAACTTTTACATACGACCTATGTTTTAGGCGTGTGTTAATTTGTTGGAAAGGTCTTTTAGAGAACTACACATTCCGTCGTCATAATCTAACTCCATTTATAGTCTGACTATGGCAAGTCAAGAAAACAACGTTTAGGGCCCCAAAACAACCCTGGAAGTACATCAAGATGTGCTGACGTGAAAACATACAAAATAAGTCAGTTGGATTAGGCGAGAGGCCACCTGTATCCACCTAGAGAATGTGTGAGGCTTCAAACAGCCCCATAAGTGTAGAACTCGCAATTATAAAGCAATACTTAAAGATGTGCTATATAAAAAATGGCCACAAGGAGCCAGTTGGAATAGGTGGGTGGCCACCAATATCCACTTGGATCAACCCCCCCCATTATCTCTCTAGCTACCTAACATTCCATTTCCTTTATGAAAGCGTTGTCCTCGACGCTTGATGTACAACCATAAACAAGGTCCCATGGATAAGTGTGGACCATAGTGCTGAAGTAGACTATAGAACCAGGTTCCCATGGATAACTGTGGACCATAGTGCTGAAGTAGACTAGAGAACTAGATTCCCATTGAGAAATGGAAGCCACCATGTTGAAGTAGTCCAATCGCCATTGTAACCCAGGGTTCCATGTCCAATTGCTCATGTGAACTCCACACGAAAAATATCGGCACCCAATAACCAATTGACAATGATGCTCCAAATACTGACACCTATTGTGTGGATCCAAATAAGAATATATATCCACATAGTGGGAAAGGGTCAAAGATGAATCTGGAAGGAACAATACTGTTGTAGAATATGCAAGTTGAACACTAGTAATCATAACTAGCTCTTGATGTGTCACATTTATGTGCTCTATAGAAGGTGGAGTAGAGTCATCAAATAAAAGATGGAAGTGTGTTACAGGTATGAACTAACTGAGAGGGGGGGTGAATCAGTTAGTGTAG
>JASDQU010738991.1:274517-296990 GCA_032191745.1 Picea mariana | reverse complement strand
GAGATGTAATTTGCTTCAACTTCTTCTTCTTCTTCTTCTGCTTCTTCCCTTGCATAAAGGTATTGTAGCTTGTACCAAATCTCTTTTGATGATGCACATGATCCCACCTTGGATTTCATTGAATCTGTCAATCCATCTAGGATGGTATCTATTGCCAATTTGTTGTTCCTTTTTGCTTCTTTCTGAGCTGCAGTCTTTGGTTTCTTCAAAGCATTGTATCCCGAAGAAACTAAAAACCAAACATCTTCCCCAAGAGATTTCAAGTAAGTTTCCATTATATTACTCTAGTATTCAAAATTGATTCCAACAAATGGTGGAATCCCATTTGGAATGCTGTCTTCCATTTCTGCTTAGGATCTTCCTTCCAGTGGTTAAACTGTACTGAAGGTAACCCGCACTGATACCAATTGTTGATACTCAGAGGGGGGTGAATCAATATCAAGTACAATTTAAAAACCTTTTCAACTTATACTTAAACCATTCAATTATATCCAATGAGAAATGAACAATAGTATAAGAGTTACACCAATACACCACAATACACCATGCACAATATATGAGAAATAATCANTCAATAGTTATTGTTCAAGGGAAGTAATGACTTCCAAAGGTAGCTACAACTTCCAAATATAAAGGGAGGGATAAGCCTCCAAGAGAAAGATATAATCCTCCAATATGAAGAGAGGGTTGACCTCTCCATCCTTGCCCCTTCCTTCCACCCAAGAATATATGAGAGATAATAAAACTTTACATTAAATCATCACCATCAACCAACCATCACATAGAACCTGATAATGCTTCTTGAGACTTCTTCAACTTCTACAATTATTCAATTCTTGGAAAAATATGATCCTATAGATAATATTAATCACTGTATTCTCTGAAACTCCTCCAAGTTTCACTCCTTGAATCCTTCCCAAAAAGAAGTTATAGAGAGAATGGTAGACCTTATTCAATTCTGGTTTATTCAGGAGAGTGAACTTGTACAGAATGCCCCGCGCTCAATATTTAACATCCAATTCAGAAACTCACATACAAGAAACTACAACTCATAATATTTCCAATGAAATTGGTCTCACTTCATTTGGATTCTCTATGAAGAAGTTATGATTGTTTTACCTGGAACACATGTTTATTGACTAGCTTCAGGACTAGTCAAAAACCCTATATTCCACAAAGTGTATCTCCAAAATTATAGTGAATAAAGAGTTGAATTTTTTACCACATGTACCTAGATATGTCTTCTCCATACCATATCATTTTCACCATCTGAATTGTTCTAAAAAAAGTTATAGCAAAAATTGTAACATGACCTGTAAATAACATACATTAGAACACATCACCAAAAGACTTCATCCTCCCTTGAAATCCGACCTTCTTTACTTCAGATTTCCTTTGAAATTTGACTTGTGTGTATAATGAATATATAATGATATGTATTTATACCATTTATTTCACTTCCTTTTAACATTAGGGCTGACCTGACACTTTCTTATTTTGTAATTCGTTTATTTAATTATCTTCAGGGTCGACCTGTACTTCCTTCTTCAATTCACTTTGTCATCCTCAAAAATTCATTTCTCCTCAACCATGAGGATCCACATGACATGCCACCTACCACTAGAAACAAAATGATGTATACTATCCATCCATGGGTGTTGTGTTTGCATGTGCACTGTCCTTCATGTCCAAATACATTTATCAATCTTGTGGTCCAAAACCAATGACTAGGGTTGACATCAATGACAACAACCAATCTTCCAACAAAATTAACATAGGGGTTTGTAGCCTCCTTCTGGTTGTAGCCAGAGAATTGGGGAGTTGGATCTTCCCTCAGGTTGTAGCCTCAGAAACTAGGGGGTTGTAGCCTCCTTCTGGTTGTAGCCAGAGAATTGGGAAGTTGGAGCTTCCTTCAGGTTGTATCCTGAGAAACTAGGGGGTTGGAGACTCCTTCCAGTTGCAGCTAGAAAACAAAGGAAGTTGGTGCTTCCAATGAATGTAATTCTTAAATACATATAAGAAAAAACATTTCGTGGTTTTCTCCCACTTTGGGTTTCCATGTAAAAACATTGGTGTACTATGTATGTGTATGATTACTCATTTGTTCATTGTTTATTTACTCTGAAACTATTGGATGATAATGCTACATTGACATAACACTTGCATTTGTGGTTAAAAAGGATTGAATTACTCTATTACTGATTCACCCCCCCTCTTAGTAATCCAACAAAATGCTTCTTTACCAAGAATATTCCATCACAATTGCAAAGAGACAAGCATCAAGATATAGTGCCTTAGCCTTCCTTCCAATAGACACATAAATATCATCCACAAAGCATCAAGGGAGAGATAGAGTGAATTTACCAAGTAGGGAATTTTTTTTTGCGAAGAATATGTGTAATTCTCAAGCACGTGATGACAAAATGACATTAAGGTGACCTCTATATATATGAGGTCACCTAAAACCAATTTGTCCACTTTTTAAAATTGCAACAAGAAATTAGAGAGGCTGACCTCCTTTATTTTCCCTTTACAACTTAAAATTACAAAATAAATAAAGTAAATCCCCTTTTAGGGTCGACATCATTACCTAAAGGGTGTTGTTAGGCCTCCAAGAGAGACATTGAGCCTCTTGATGAATATCGTTGGGTCTCCAAAGTCCATGTGCCTTTACACCAAGTGCTCTAATGCATGCCATCTCTCTCTCTTTCTCTTTCTCTATCAAACCATGTCACATCACCATCAACCATGAGTACCCCATCAAAAACCCTAGCCTCCATGTGACGTCTAGGGCATAGAAAGTGACATTTTAGGCCTCCAAAGGCCAAAGTTGAGGTGAAAGGGGCCACAATGTGATTATATCATGGTTTCCAAGTGACTTCAAAGGAAAAATTCATCCTCCCAAGTGTCCAATGAGAGGGGTTGCATCATCCAACCTATGGGCTTCATGCTCCTATGAAGGTCCAAGCAACCTTGTGCCTCTGCAAACAAGATTTCACTTGGCAAGGCCCTATAGAGAGAAATAATAACACCCTCCAAGGGTCCACAAGTCACAAGTATCATTCCAAGTAAGCCATATTTAATAAAAGAACCACCCAAACATGTGCATCAAATCCCCCCTTTTCAAAATAAACAAATGCTCAAAGACCTTATACAACTTGTCAAACTTAAGTATGGGATAGAGATGGGACGAAATGGTTTAAAAGCACGGAAAGGACAAGGAGACAGGGACGGGAAGGACAGGTAGAGAAGAGGTAAACTACAACATACAGGCAGGAAACTGTAGGCCAGGAACTACGGGGCAAAAACTACTACGAAAAGGGAACTAGAGGGTTGTCATGGTGCCCTATTGGGTGGATCATTCCCCAAGTCAAGGAGTGTTTCCCAAGAATACCCTCTCTAAGTCATGTAAAAGAGTATGACATGGATGGGGGTGTGACTTTTGGGCATGGGGTTCCTTGACATACAAGGGCTCATATTCTCTAATTTATGGGTGCCTTTGTAGAGGGTCTGTTGCATCCTCATTTTCAATGCCACCTTTTTCCAAGCCCTTTTATTTACCATTAATTGATTAAGTTCCTAACATTGGGTACTATATGAAAGGGAAAGTAAAGAGTATCGCAATTCCACTTGAGGCTAGAACACATTGAGTGCCATGTGCAAGGAAAGTAAAAGACACTGTAATGCATTCCCTCAACAAGTGGGACATTTATTAGTTATGTGTTTTATTTTACAGGTCCTTGAATATTTTATGGAGAAGAATTTCATTGCTCTCAGGACCATTAGGGTGAGCATATAGAGGATTACTATTTGGATTTTATATTTTTCCAGCTACAATCCTCTAGGCCTTCAACCCCTTCTTCCCATGAAATGAGGTACAAACCCTTCTTGGGTCAATATGCCCAAAGACCCAAAAGAAGAGGAAACGAAAGAGAAGAAGTATGGAAAGTGATAAGCATGTGCGGGAATGGTATGATGACCCTTAAAGGAGATCCCCTAGTAGAAAACCTTTTCCTGAGGGTATCTTTTATAACCCTAAATTTCCCTACTCATGCATACATGGCCTTGGCCCTCTTACTTGCATATTTTTCCAAAGCACTACTGAGAAGCTCTTCTTAAAAAACCATTTTTTAGAAGATGTACACACCCTGCACCATTACTGCCCACATACATCCATTACTGCCCACATACATATGCTTGTTGCACCACTACAACTCATGTACATACACATGCTGCACCATTACAACCCGCGTATACTTGCAAAAGTTGCAAAAAATAAAAAAAGTTGCAAGGAATTCGTTGAAATTTATGGACTATTGGAAGTTTTCCAACTAATCCACCTGCTATAGCCCATCACCCAACCAAATAACCATCATTTTTTCATATAAAAGGAGGTGTTGGAGAATCATTTCACATCTAAGCATAAGAACAATGAAACTCTGCCTGATTTCACTTCCAGTCCTTTCCCAAGATATTGATGCCTTTTGTGAGAAATTTCCTCAACATTCCCTCATTAACCCCTTCTTCCTCCATTTAACCCATTCCCTTCCATAGAAGAGATCAGAAGGTTGAGAGAATAAGTTCATACAAGGTGCACTTGGAGCATGGTAAAGAGGAGCCTGGACCAGGTTCACGAAACGGTGGCCAGTTCTGCTAGCGGGAAACCCCCCCCCTTAACTACACCGGAATTCAAGATGTAGAACCCGATGTCTTCTCTCTTTGATTTCTATGCATTATTTTTGGTATGTTTGGGGTAGTATAGAGAATTTATTAGCTTTTAGATGGTTATTTGCTTTGTCTAGATCTTGAACCCTGGTGTAGTTAAAGGGGGGTTTTTCCCGCTAGCAGAACTGGCGACCGTTCCGCGAACCTGGTCCGGGCTCCTCTTTACCATGCTCCAAGTGCACCTTGTATGAACTTTTTCTCTCAACCTTATGATCTCTTCTATGGAAGGGAATGGGTTAAATGGAGGAAGAAGGGGATGATGAGGGATTGCTGAGGCAATTTCTCACAAAAAAAAACCATATCTTGGGCAAGGAGGGGAAGTGAAATCGGGCATAGTTTGACTGTTCTTATGCTTAGATGTGAAATGAGATCCCAACACCTCCTTTTATATGACAAAAGGATGGTTATTTAGTTGGGTGATAGGCTATAGCACGTGGATTAGTTGGGAAACTTCCAATAGTTCGTAAATTTCAACGAATTCCTTGCATTTTTTTATTTTTTGCAACTTTTGCAAGTATATGTGGGTTGTAATGGTACACCATGCGTATGTACACAAGATGTAGTGGTGCAACAAGCATATGTATGTGGGCAGTAATTGCACAGGCTGCATACATCTTCTAAAAAACAGTTTTTTAAGAAGAGCTTCTCAGTAGTGCTTTGGCAAAATATGCAAGTAAGAGGGCCAAGGCCATGTATGCATGAGTAGGGAAATTTAGGGCTATAACAATGACCCACTTACTAGGGAAACATGTCAACCACCAAGGTGAAATGAGGCAAAAGACATAATTTCCAAGAAAACATTTTCAAAATCAAGAAAGGACCCTTTGCAACATGTTCTAATGCTTCGATTATTAAAATGACACTTACCACAAGACAAAACTTCTTACCTCATGAAGAAAGACCTATTGTCCTTTGTGGGCCAAGATGGTGTGGTGGATGCTACTGCCATCAGTCAAATGTTGATGTGTTGTGAGTGAAGGGGCTCTGCCTGCTCATCTTCCTCTCAGTACTCCATGTCTGCAACCTGAGGGTATCGATGCATCATCTCCTTAGTTATCCCTAGGCATGGGGGGATAACATTTGGATCCTACTTGGGGACATGTCATTATAAAGTACACAAGAACCTTAACATCTCCTAGGAAGACCTATGCCTACAGACACTTAAACAAACAAATCATTGGATATCGAGGGTGGTGCACTCACCCCTTTATTGATATGATCCAAAATTTCAAAATTGACAACTATTCTTTAAAAATAAAATTTTGCATTTTTTCAAAAATTTCTAACTAACATGTTTGAAGCAAATGAAGTAAAGAAATTATGCATAAATGAAAATAAAGAAATATGTAAATGAAGTATGAACATGCAAATCTAAATAAATGCAACTAAACTACCATGAGCAAACAAATGCAAATGCAAGAAAGAAAATGACCTACCTACTTACCTAAGGCACGAGGCCCTGAAATCAAACCTTGAGAATGTCAGGAGAAATTGTACAACTAATGCGACCAACTGGTCATCTCATCAAGGAATCTCCCCCTGTTCTTAATTACATAATACAACAGAGATAAGTCAAGCACATAATGATCATGAGCATACATACCCATGCGATCAAACATAGAAAACAACTCATGGAGGTGGGTGGGAGAGAGACAATCCTATTGGAAAGAATGGCCACAAGCTTGATCCACCCATATTTTAATAGGACTATCATATATAGATGATGGCTCATCTTCTTCCTCACTCACATGATCACTGCTTCCTAAAGACTGAGAGAAGATGGGAGATCGAAAGAAAAATGCATGGCTGCCCAAAGAAGAAGATAAGAGGTAAGGGACAACCTCATATATGGAGAAAGAAATCTTCCCTCTATTGACAAATTGTTTCTTCTTCATATGCAAATTCTTGTGAAAGGCCCCATGATTAAAACAATTCTTCTTGGTAGTGTGAGTCCCTAATTTTTCTGGACTGACCAAGGCCACATGTCCATCAAAATTCAAGCATTAAGATGATCGAGAATCTTCATCAAATAATAGCTCTGAGTCCTCAAAGGGATGACCCCCAAGGGAATCAACATAAGTCCACTGCAACAAGTCATCCCCTGGAGGATGAAAAATGTATGTGATCATATCATCACTAAGATGCCAAATATCTTGATCGTCCATGTATGAGGAACAACCTTCCAAAGGAAAAATTTCTGCATTCCTTATCTGGAAGTTTCCCTCAATGTCGTAAATGGGATCTCCATAAAAAATGAAATAACCCATATCCCATCCACACCTCCCAACATGTATGAAATCATCAATATGTTGACCAACCATGTTGGAGAGGTCCTCCATGAAATCATCTGCATCATCATGATTAATCACTTCTTCATATTCATGTGTAGGAGGAAAAAGAGGCTGGACAACTTCATTTTCATCAAGTGGGATCACGAATACAAATGTATTTTCCAGATATTCAATATGTTGTACTTCACCGTAACCTTCTTCTACTTGGAAACTTTCTTCATGGACATGTTATTCAAGAACTTCTTTTGCAGAGGTTGGATGATGTTCCTTTTCTGTTTCACATTCTTTAACTGTCATCTCATCATCCACTGGAAAACTTTCTCTGTAAAGAACATCCTTGAGCTCTTGGAAAGTGTCTTGCAAATTTTAAGTGGTTGGGCCCCAACACCTGAAAAATTGTTCAATAAGCCTTGTGGAGGGAGGTATGCTCCTTAGATTGCATGAATGTGTGAGACACTTCTTTTCTCTTAAATATAGAGATTCTATAAACAATCACATTAGTATATCATCATGTAATACATTCAATGTTGAAGCATATTTCATATAATTCACACCATGGGTGACCACTAGAGTCTCATCACCATTAAACTTTGGAGAATTCCAGTTCCACTCTAGAGGATAACGATTTGGATACCCAGGAATACAGTGGATATCATGGGAAGGGTACACTTCATGCGTATGCCATGGTGCCATGGTTCCTTTACTTGGAAAGACACCTCAATGGAATTGCTAGAAGAGCTCAAGGCTCATCAAAATTGAAGAGGGTATCTTCCCTCAATGGAGTTGCCAAATAAAATTATGAAGTTCATAAAATTTGAAAAGGGAAATTCCCTGAAATGGAGTCATCAGGAAAGCATAAGGTAAATACTTTGGGATAGACTTGCCAAAAGTCATCATGGGTTGGAAAGGATTCAAAATCCTCCCTGACAAAGACACCAAAATATTATCGCACAAATTGTAGCTTGGGAAAATCCCAACCCAAACCACAAATGTGTGACAACTATGAAAGTATTTACCCATTGTCACCTTAGATAAACACTCCAATCACTTTAGTGATGATGAAATCAGCACAAGGGGGGAATCTGGAGTAACCCTAGGGGGATTGAGACGAAAAGTGATAATAAATGAGAGGTGCCCCTATAGGTCAAGGTAAAATGTAGATATGAAGCTTGGGAAAGAGTCTTGTGAGAGGTTAATTGGTTTCCAAAGATGATGTATCTGCAAAACAATGTTAGCCCTACCTAGAACAACACAATAGATGAAAACATAAGCCTCAAATCAATGGGGATACAACAAGTAAACTTGTTGTCCCAAATTGCAGTAGTATGGAGATATATATATCAACAATGAATGATAATAATAAATTCAAAATTAACCACCCAAAATCAAGCACACAATGTTGGAAACAAAGCTAGCAATGCCTAGTTAAATTTCCAATGATTAAAGAAAGATTCTGATGGTGATTAGGGGGGCTATTATGTAGTGTTATCAACAAGTTATGAAAAAACCTAATGGATATAGAAATAAAATGCTACAAAAAAAAATTATAGCCACCATATTGACAAGCAATCCACCCAAAAAAAGTCAACAACTAGTAGATTAATAATGGTAGCTTGCAAGCCCCCAGGGTGTTAAACAGTCGGTGATGCAGTGTATTGTTAAGGCACTCTGTTATGTGAGTTCACCAGTTCAAAAACCTCCATTAAATTTGTGTGCCACATGAGGGGCCACGTTGGAATGCCTAGGGTTATAGTGGTAGAATTTGGATAACACGACCACATGTCACATGATTACGTGCCCGACTAGTTGTTGGTTTCCCCAGTCAACAAAAAAATAAACTAATGGTAGCTTGCAAGTAGATTTCAATGGTATAATAGTGAGAAAACAATAAGATTTAGATGATTTTTTTTCATCCCTATTGTCTGTAGCATAAATTTACAATAACAATAAGAATTACTTGGCCAATCAAGACGCCCCTAAGGCACAAGAAAGACTACAACATGTATAAATAGATCCAACTTAAACAATTTAAATATCTCAAAAATTCATGTATACCATTTGGTGGGATCATTCTCATCCATGTAACCATCTCATCCTCTCCTATATATTGATAGGATTCTCATGGAAAAGGTTAAGCAAGATTAATTGGAGAATTGGTGAAGGAATTGTGTGAAGAACTCAGCTTGAACAGGAGCTCGGAGACTCTAGCAAGTCAATCAAGAGGGTTCAGATCTTCTTCATGCAAGGATCGAGCAAGTGTGTGTGTTGGAACCAAGACTCACTGAAAGGAAGCTTGTGACATCAAGGCGATCAGGTTGTATCTTCTACTTTCGATTAATATGATACAGCAGCATGTCCTTTTCCCATAAAGTCATTCTTACTTTATTGTGTAATTCCTTGATCATACACATAAGTTGAGAATTGAATATATTTTGCTATCTTCACTTTGGTTGGTTTGTGTTTTCTTGGTCTTGACCTCACGAGAGCATTGGAGCGAAGCGGGAGCAACAAAGACCCTAGGAAGTGATACAAATGTATGTCACTTGTTCCTCCTTACTAGCTAATTCAATGGTCATAACTTAGGGAAAGAGTCATGTTCTGTCCTGTTTTGTTCTAGATCCAGGTGGATCTAGGGAGATCTGTTAGTGTCCACACCTACCAATTAGTCCGATAACAAAATTGGCGACTCCACTAGGGATGCAACCCATTTTTTTGGTGGTTTTTGGTGTTTTTCCTTGGCCATTTTCTCTTGCCTTACTCTTCTCCATTTCTATCAATCTCTGAGTCTTCAGGACACCCTGATAGACCCTCTGAGTCTAGAAGTCCCTTCAATTTTTTTGTCTTTTTCCAAAAATTTTCCTAGTTTTAGGCATTCTTGCACTGAACCCCACAGTGGCCTGCGAGAACACCTTGAGTTCGCACTCTGCTTTTAAATTCAGTGTGAGGTTCCCGCACTCTGCTCAAAGCTAGCTTGCGAGAATGACCCATTCTCGCACTGCACAACACTGATAGCCTGTGAACCCTCTTTCAAAAATTTTGGATTTAAGATTTTTTCATGTTCAGCTGCCCAGGTCAGTATAGGTGTCTGAAAAGAACTTCTTGGACCATTGGTTGATGTTTTCTTGTCTTTGGATCTTGCGCACGATCAGTCTTCGAAAATCAAAGGCTCTTCCTGTCCATTTTTTCTTTTTCTCAACTCTCATCTCTTGACTCTCCTAGCAAGAATACACTCTCTGATCCTGGAATCTGAGTACTTGTTTGGTCAAGAGCCGGTGATCGTTTTGAAAGCTGGGATTCTTTGTATTTTTCATTTGCTCATTATTTGGGAAGATCATTGTTCTCATGCAATTGAAAAGACTAGTTTTGTCTGCTTGTTATTTTTGTTTCCATTGAAAGATTGGTTTGGGTTTTTGTTTATTGCTTGTTCATTAGTCATTGGTTTTCCTCACTTCCACCATCATGGTGTAGATCCTTTTTGAAAAGTAAAAAACATTTTTCTTTTAAAATCATTTTCGTTTTTGAAAATATTGAAAATCAATTGTTGAAATTATTGAAAAAGAACAATAGAGAATTGCCATTATTGCGTGATTCGTTGAGATTGCATTTTAAAGAAAATTGTGCATCGTAGTTCAAGATTGTTTCGGAACACTTCTCTTTCCCTCCCGTACATAGGATTAATTGAATGAAAATTGATATATTTCATTCCTATCTATGCATTGTTGGGTCAGAGTCTCACGCAACATCAGTTTCATCTCCGTTTCCTTTGAGTAACAACAACCCTTAATAACATTGCGCAATTTTAAAATTTAACTCGTAACTCTTTTCTAGGGCTCTATTACACCAACATTTAGCTAGGCTAGCGCTTTGGAATAGGTAGAGAGATACACTCTCCAAAGCACAAAACACACAATAGCATCTTGTGTTAAGGAGTGTCAAATTCCATTTACAACATTTTGTCTTGGGAAGACCTTCTCACACAAGGGTCAAACCCGAGGTCGCATTGATATTGACAGAGTTACTCACCCTTCTTTGTCGATATCGGTGTAGAGATTTCACGTATTACGGGGGTCACTTGAAGGTATACCCACAATGATGAGTGGAAGCCTCTCGAGTTGATTTTGGGCTAGATACCCTGCCCTTGCGTGTGGATCGGACTGTTGACTGTCCCCCCAGGCTTTATTGTTGTCGGTGGTAACCTTAGTGGCCTATCTTTTTAGGGTCTTACACAAGGTGACTGTGAAGGGGAAAGTCTTCACAGTACCTAGAATCGACGTTGGCCAAACTCACTCAGGCTCCTTAGAGGTATACCCACGATTATGTGTGGGAGCTTGCACCAGGGTGTAAGTCCGTTAAGCAGGTCGTCAGCATAACTTTTCCACCCTAGCCCAGCCCCTTCTTGTCTCATTGTTGTGATGTTGGATTTCATCACCAACTAGTGACTTCGAAATTAGAAGGTCTTGTTTTCTTGGTATTGTTTCCTAGATTTTATTTACTAGCGTGTGCTATTTGTTTAACCAAGTTGACCATAGGAATTTCTTTGTAAGTTTGTAACTCGTTCACAATAGATCCTCCACGTTGTTCACCTAGAATGCAGGGTTTATCTCCAGAGCATCTGGAAGGTTCTCAACCCCTGCCTACAAGCTCACCTGAGGGCTCTCCTCAACAGAGTGAAGTCCAAGATGTTACCACTCCACAAGTGGAAGTGGAAAGAACCGACTCTCTAGAATGTTTCCGAATTACCAATACTCGAGAGGACTTTCGACTTCACCCCGATTTTGAGAGACGTATTATGCGAGTGAATTCTTCTAGAGACTTAGTTGTGTTGTCTTCTGGATCACCGACTGGACCCTTTCTAGGACTTGAGGGCCAAGATCCTTTTTGGTCTACTGGTGTTTTTAGACGTGACCTTTTTGGTGTAGGATCAGGCGTTGAAATCACCATCTCACCTACGTTCCCCGAAAACTCTGACCCAGACGCAGTACCTTTTACTACTGCTTATTATTTTCCTAGTACAGATGCTCCGCGATCTGAACACATCTTGATCGTCCCTATAGAAATGGTCCATTACACAGATACTATGAGTATTCACACCAGGATTACCACGGCTAGTCAAGCCCCCATCGGCACACCGCTCTCGCCCAGTGTCACCCCGACACTTCCACCTGGATACCGTGCATTGAATGCTTCCATTCCCACTCCTATGTAAACCCCATCCAGAACTCCTGGTGGTCCCTCTTCTTCTGGGCACTCTCCTTCCGGTTTCATTCCGACACTTCCTCAACCCCCTTTTGGAGGACCTTTCTCGTCCTCCACTGACATCTCTAATCCTAGTGGCACTATTCTGTCAGTCACACCAAATTACCAGATTCTTGTTGGTGGAAAATTTCACCAAGGAGGTTTTACTCAACCCCCCCTTGTATGGAAAATTCCTATTGGAACACAAATCTCAATTGGAACACAACCCCCAATTGGGACACAAACCCCAATTGGAACACTACCCCCAATTGGAACACAACCCACAATTGGAGGACATCCTCCACCGACCCCACCTTATGGACAAAACATACCTCCATCCTTGCTCCAGTATTGGAATCATCTGATACAACATAATCCTCAATCGACTGGGGGGAAACAACTTTCAGCTGCATCCGTTATACCCCCTAGTATAGGCCAACCATATCCAGGTACATCCAATCCTATTTGGGGCTCAAATGCTCAAACTCATGTCCCTATTCAAGGATACAATCCCATGAGCTACTTTCCTCCACAACCACTGCTGAATCTGCCTGGGTATTCACATTATATGCAGACTACCTATGGTCCCACTGGTTTGCCGATGGGGCTTCCTCCCCAAAGTCACCGATACCCGCATATGAATAGATAGTTACCCTTCTTGGCCACTTTGGAGCTCCCGGATCTGTCAAGGATTTTAAATGATCCAATTCGTCACTCTCCCCAATGGCTCACTATACCAGCCAAGCTACCATCAGACATCCCTAAATTTGATGGAAAAGTGGGAGAGGACCCAAACAATCATGTCATGAATTTTCACCTCTGGTGCTCATCCAACTCCTTGATGGATGACTCTATTCGTTTACATATTTTTCAAAGAACTCTCACGGGTTCTGCTATGAAGTGGTATATAGAATTACCACGAGGTTTCTTCGCTGACTTCAACACCGTAGCTATGGCCTTCCTCACCCACTACCAGTTACTGATCCGTTATGAAACGGGGACTGAGAATTTGAGTTCTTTCAAACAAACTAAAGCCACTCATATATCCGATCACATTCATGAATGGCAAAGGAGACGATGTCTCATCAAACTCAAACTTCCCGATCAGTTTCTCGCAGAGTGGTTCACAAAATCATTTGTGAACGACATCGCACGTGACATCGCCATGGGTGGAGTTGTCACCGAAGAATAGGCTATAAGTCGTGCTCAATATCTTGACCTCGTTTACTCACAAATGGGTACTCTTTACGACTTACTCCCTGACGCACCTCGTCCTTCCACTTCCACCACTTCAACAACTCCAGCTGCCTCTCATGCAACTGACAGTGTGATTGGCACTTTCCATGCCCAACCACATTCCGCCTCAAGCACCAACCCCAAACCTGCTTCTTCTAATGTTCAAAATGCTCCATCTCCTACCCCTCCCACCAGAAAGACTTCTGAGGTAAATGCAGTTCAATCTACCCCAGTCGGTAAAAACAAATCCAGAAAAGGAAAGGGTAAGAATAAGGAGGACAAAATACTTTACAAGCAAAGAAAACCAAAACTCTGCCTGTTGACGATAGGGATAAGCGCAAACCTTGATACCCTTGTCTTATCTGTGGTGATGATCACTACATGAAGGATTGTCCACGACGCGCCAAGGTCACTAAGTTCCTTCAAGGAGCCCCAAAACCACCTGCTCCGACCATTTTTTCCCAACCCTTCCCCTCTCAACAATAGGCCCAGTTGGTCATTCATGACCAACTCTCCCCTTCTACTACGTCCTATGTATTAATGTGTACTGGTGATTCAAAGAAGAACGACATTGCACTCACCACTCGAGCCAAAGATTATTCTCCCTCTAAAGAGAAGGTTGATGACCCACCTCCTTCATTGGTACAACCCTCTCCTATGACTCCACCTACCAACGATCCTTTTCATCTCGAATGACCGAGCCTTGACACAGTTCTTCGACCCCCTCCAAAGGGCGTCATTCGAAAATCGAATTTCAATCCTCATGCTCGTGCTACCCAGAACTATAGCATTGTTGAAGATCTGGCCCAAGCACCTTCTGCGATGTCAGCCCTTGAAGTCCTTCAAAGTTGTCCCACACAACGGAAGGCACTGTTGAAAGCTATCGGTGGAATCGGCCCGACGTACACGAATTTAATAATTTTTGACTTGGAAGATCACATCCCAAGGTTACCTCCTCAACTCGTGTTCCAAATCCAAGTGATTGTCTCTGACAAAAACATTTGTCAAACCATTATCGACGAGGGTGCCTCGACCTATGTCATGTCTCTTACCTACTAGAAATCCATTGGCTCTCCCTCTTTGAATGAATCCCATAACACTCTTAAAGCCTTCAATGGCTCTGGTTTTAAGTCCTATGGTGTCCTTCCTTCATTGACAATCATGCTAGAAGGAAAAACGGTCCAAGTCGAAGTGGAAGTCTTTGACGCTCCTCTTGATTACAATCTTCTGCTTGGCCGTAGTAGGATCGATTCCATGCGCACAGTTGTGTCGACTCTTTTTTGTGTTGTACGTTTCCCACATCAAGGGAAGGTAGTCACCGTCGACCAATTATCCTTCTTTAACTCGGATACCCATACTGGCAACGTACCGTTCATCGCTAAAACCCCACCGGGTTATGAGAACGTCGGTGTAGGCCTTCTCAAAGACTCTTCGTTAATGGGTACTTTCCCCATTCCACCACCCGATGTTCCACGCTCATTCGTTGCTTCAATCAACATGATCTCCACCTCAATTCATGAAACTCCTTCGTCTCACAACCCATGGATGGTACCCGACCCTGGAGATCATCTTCATTATGGAAACGAAATGCTGTTAAGCCCGGTCGAATCTGCCTTTCAGGCCATTCAATCGGCAACCCCTTATACCCCCTCTTTTGGTGCGTTATCTCCAGATCCTTTCCAGGTCATTTTTCCCACAGACGAGATGATCATGTCGGTCATGGAAGACACCCCTTGGGATGATGGACATCACTGTTCTATCCTCTTTCTGGAGAAACATATCATCGAGAAGTTCCAATGGATCTCGACCTCGTCGACCGTTGTCATCATTTCAACCGTTCCCAAGTCCACACACGATGTGTTTTCTGAAGGGAACTTAAGCAATATCTCACTCACTATTCCCCTCGACATATCCATCAAACCTGGAATTGTCGAAAAATGTGCATATCAGACTTTCGTGTTCCCCTGACGAAATCGTCACCTACACGGCACTTTTCAAAGAGTTTCGTGACATCTTCGCCTGGAGCTACGAAGAAATGCCGGGTATCGACCCCGACATTGTGATACATAATATCAACACATACCCCGACGCTAAACCTGTCTGGCAATGCCTTCATCCAGTTCACCCACGTAAAGCGGCAGCTATCAAGCTGGAAGTCGAGAAACTTCTCAAAGACAACTTTATTTACCCGGTGGCCCTCACTGACTGGGTTTCCAATCTTGTCCTGATCGACAAGAAACAAGGCATAATCCGCGTATGTGTTGATTATAGGGATATCAACAAAGCTTGTCCTAAGGACACCTTTCCTACCCCCTTTGTTGATCAGATTGTCGATGATTACGCCGGAAGTGAAATATTCTCTCTGATGGATGGTTTCTCCGGATATAATCAAATCAATATTGTTCCCAAGGATCAACATAAGACGACTTTTATTTGTCCTTGGGGCACTTTCACCTATCGAAAACTCCCTTTCGGTCTCAAGAACGCTGGCACAACTTTTCAACGCACCATGTCTTATGCCTTCCATGATATCAAGCACATTGTGCAACCATATCTTGACGACTTACCCACTCATTCTATGCGCTGAGTCGATCATCCAATCCACCTTTGAGCCATTTTCATTCGATGTTGGTTTTACCACATACGCTTGAACCCTTACAAGTGTGTTTTCTGCATGGAATCCGACCGACTTCTAGGATTTATTGTTTCACATCAAGGGATCAGGGTAGATCCTTTAAAGGTCAAGGCGATCCTTAATATCCCTCCTCCTTCTACACTTCGCCAGTTACAAAGTTTGCAAGGGAAAGCAAACTTTCTTCATTGTTTCATCCCAAACTACGACGAGATAACTCATGGATTACAGTCGTGATTATTTCCTCTACCTCACACCCTCAGATTACACCATTGGTATGGTTCTCACCCAAGAGGATGATTCTCATGACGAGCATGTTATCTATTACTTGAGTCAAAGTCCAATGCCTACCGAAACCAAGTATTTACATGTCGAAAAACTGGCCTTGGAAGCCATCCAAGCAGTTCAACACTTATGGCACTATATCCTCTCTCGCAAGACTACAGTGATTTCCAACTGCAACCCTATGCAACACATTCTCACACGTCAATTGCTAGGGGGAAAATACTCCAAACGGATCATGATCCTCCAGGAGTTTGACTTGGAATTCGAACAAGCCAAGTCCAAGAAATCCTTAGTGTTCGCCGAGTTGATATGCGACTTTCCCTACTCTCAAACAGAAAACGTATCTGTCGATTCATTACCTGATGAATCCCTTATCCTCATTAGTTCCAGTGATCTTTGGTATGATGATATCATCATATATCTCCAAACCCAAACTTTCCAGCCTAATTTGTCTAGTACTGATCGACATTGAATACGCTACCAAGCCCGTCAATATATTATCCTCGAGGATACTCTTTATCGTCGTGGGATTGACTCAGTTTTTTGACGCTGCCTCACGTTCGATGAAGCTGAGAAAGCCTTAAATGACTGCCATTCTGGAGCCTATGGTGGTCATATGTCTGGGTATGCTACTGCCCAGAATATCTTATGAGCATGATATTTTTGGCCTTCTTTATTTAACGACTGCATAATCGCCATCCAAAAATGCCATGCTTGCCAGACCTATAATCATAAGATACGGTCACATCCCACTCCTCTTCACCTTGTGGTCTCCATTGGTCCCTTAGGAAAATGGGGCATTGATTTCATGACATGTCACCCCCACTCAACCGGGGGGCATGGATACATTATTGTAGCTGTAGATTATTTTATGAAATGGGTCGAGGCGATGCCGACATTTGACAATACTAGAAAGACCGCAACATTATTCATTTTTAATCACATCATAGCTTGTTTTGGTGTTCCCCAGGCTATCGTCACTGATCATGGTAGCCACTTTAGAAACTTCATGATGTCCAAACTCACTGAAAAGTTGGGTCTTCACCATGAAAACTCAACGCCCTATTACCCACAAGCCAACGACCAAGTCGAAGCGATTAACAAAGTTCTCATAACCATGCTCCGACGAATGATAGGGATTCACAAAACAAGTTAGCACACAATGTTGGTTTCGACATTGTGGGCTTACCAGACATCTGTCAAGTCCGCTACTGGGTTTACACCTTTTCGGTTAGTCTATGGTTTGGAAGCCATTCTCCCGATCGAATGTGAGATACCCTCTTTAAAACTAGCTGTTGAACTCCTACCAAACACTTCTACTAAGGAAGAACATCTATTGTATCTTATGCGATTAGACGAAACTCGATGCGATGCTACCCTAGTCATAGAAGCCTAGAAGAAACGTGTCAAGGCCTAATATGACAAACATGTCAACCCTCACGTTTTCTCCAAAGGATATCTGGTTCTCCTTTACGAACAAGATCGAGATATGCTAGGAGTTGGAAAATTCGAAGCCATGTGGCAAGGTCCTTATATCGTTATACGATTTTTGGAAAAAGGGGCTTACGAGTTAGTAGATTACGATGGTATCCCTTTGAGTGAACCCAGAAATGGGTTGTACTTGAAGAAGTACTATGCATAAGATCACCTGTGCACGAGTACTTGTATTTTTATTGTATCATACTTCTTGTGTGTTACTGTAGTTTACTTTTGTCCTTATCTGGTCTCTTCCCTTATGTGACGTTGTGTTTGATTTCCAAATGTTGGAGTCTTCAGTACCCTACATTGGCTTCACTGATGGTGCTAGCCGTAGTACTCAGAACCTTGCTTCCGCTGCATGGGCAATTTACGCCCCTACAAACAAACTTGTCTCTTTACGAGGTGTGTGCCTTGGCCGTGCGACCAACAATATTGTAGAGTATAGTGCCATTATTGAATTTTTGATTGATGCTATCTCGCTCGGTATTCATCATTTGGTTTTGCGACTCGATTCGTAGCTCATAGTACTACAGTTAAGTAATGTCTATACTATTCGAAGTCCTACTTTGTTATGGGTGTATTTGTGAATTCGCCTCTTGGAACGTTATTTTGATTATATTGAATATCAACATATTCCTAGATGTCTAAATACATTAACTGATGCATTAGCTAACTATGTATTAGACAGACATTTGGGTCATTTATAAATCAATCACCTCAATTTTCTACACAACATAAGATAAACTGGTAGAAGCTGTATGTATATATAATGATCAAAAAAGTTTTTAACAAAAAGTCCTGTCCGAGGACCAAAATTTCAAAATTTGAAGCTCATAGCTTCTACAAAGGGACATCATGGATGACGTTCATGGTAACACACGACATCCCGGGAAACCCTATGAAGCAGTCGACCAATGCACTCTGACACTCCCACTGTATGACGCTGATAACGTCGTGGAACCTCTCCAAGAGGCATGTCTGGAATGTCTACTGTCAAACCCTCTAGGTTTTGTTCCACCGCTTCGTAATCTTCAGCGTCCCATCGTGGTACTGGAGCCACCTCTCCTCATTGCTGAATAGGAGAAGTACCAGGTGGTCGGTAAGGCCCCATGTTCGTGTCATCAAATTTTTTTTTTGTAATGAGACCTTGGACGAACATAAAAACATTTGCATATGATAAAATTCACAAAAACATTTAAAAAGAAAAAAATGTGTGCTTCTTACCAAGATCCCCCCACTGAGCACCCTCGGGCAGGGCCAAGTCTAGATCTCCTCGAAAGTCCAACCCAGCATAGGCATAATCATTGACCATCAACATTTGTGGTCGCAACCTGTCAAAAAAGGCATCATTGTATTTGATAATTGGTCTAACTACGTGCCGGGCCATGAGCTGACACCACCTCAGCATTCTTGGATCCGTTGGAGCCGGTAAACCCCACTCAACCTGCAACCTCAGCAAGGGAACCCTCTCAAGAAAGAAGGACACCAACAATGACCCGTACCCGAATTGATTTAGTTTGCCTCGCCTGCATTTAGTTAATTACCTCTTCATGCTATGAAGCACTGTGTCTACCCAGTTAAAAACCTGAGGCTCAGTACACTCTATGGCATACTGAAAGTAGCTCTGGAGATCCATGTGAGGAGAAAAACTCCCATCCATACAAGAAATGGTGAACAAAATAGTACGAAGGGTCAAATCCCGCACTCCCCAAATGGCTACCTTCCCTTTGCTCCTTTCCGCCTCTAGAACACAGTGCAAACGACAGTATTCACTTATGGCAGCCCACCACCTCTGCTACCAGTCAGGCTCGCGTGGCACCCACCCTGTGACAATCCTGTCAAGAAGTAAATGTCCTTGATATCCAAGGACAATGTGTGGACCCCTACATGGAATACTTGTTGGTCTAGGTCCAACATATGCACAAGGTACTCTAATAACTTGACTTGGGCCCTCATACCTGGGATACGAAAGAATTTCAGGAGACCACAGTCTCGCAAAGCAGCAATGGTGCCCGAATGATTCCCGACAATAGCATCATCTTCTTCATGCTCTCTTTCACGCCATTCCAGAACCATGGAGCCAAATACCTGCATAAGAAACATAAGAAGAAGGTCAACAACTCTATTCAACACTTGGTATCTTTTTCATTGAGCAAACTTCAATTTTTTTTTCCACTTTGCGGTTCTTGCAGGTGCCCTTTAGGCATAGTGTGAGGTTCTCGCAGGTGCCTTTGGGGCCACCTGCGAGAATGAGGCATTCTCACAGGTCTCGTGTGGCTAGCCTGTGAGAATGGCTGAGCGCAACTTTAACCCCTAAAACAAACTCAAAAACATGATTTTTTCCAATGAAAATGAAAAATCAAACCATGAAAAGATAGGGGACAAGGATCTTACCTCACTGCCAGAAACAGTTCATCGAATGGATGCTCGTAACTCCCACAATCGAGCACTAAAATTCAAGGGCAAAAGAAGGGTTTTGGACTCAAATATTGGTGAAGTTGAAATGACTATGGTAAAAAGAACTTTCACCCCTTTATATTTACTTTTACCATTTGTTATTGGTTTTTATAATTATTTTATTTATTAAAACCTAATGCCTAATACCCTTGTGAGTGTGACTTTTGCAGACATGTCGACTTCGATGTTCATACATAGGGATACACATATTTTTTCTCTTTTTCATCGCGTGTTTTGATTGTTTTTTATGGTTTTTGCACAAAACCTCGAGCTTGGTCTTTGTCCGTTCTCACGCTTGAAAATACATGAGAATGCGATCAAGCACACTTTTATCACTATTTCGGGCTCAACAAGGTTATACGAAAAAGGAACCCCCTTGGAGTTCTCTTTAAGCTCTTTTCAGACTCTCTAAATATGAAAAGATCGCCGAACGAGCTTACTATTTTCACGCTCGTTATAGTATTTGAAGAAAGCATATGTTGGGCGATAATTTATCTCTTTTTCGGTCTCATCAGGCTATTTTACTAAAAAGGAACTGAGAGAGTTATCTTTTAAGTGTTTTTCCAGACTCTATAATCATGAAAAACCTTCGAGTTTTCTATCTTTGGACTCGTTAAACAAACATCGACAGGCTCGTAATGGGACTGAACCACTCCTTCCTAGGGTTTGTTAAACATGCTCCGAAGGACTCATCCGAAGGATGAGCTTACATCAACAAGCATATGTTATCCTCCTCAAGCTTGCGTAAAAATAAAGAGGTACTCGCCAGAAATGGTGGGGGAAAATTTGGGAAAGGGACGTGTTTTCATATTTATATTGATTGGCAGTAAGTGTCGCTCTTGAACATGACACCTCCATATTCATTATTTGAAGCCAGTTTGGGATATCCATTTGTTTCTCATTCGATTTGCTACAAGGTCATACCCTGCGTCGTCTCTGAGTCAATGCTACCAAATCATTGGTCGTGTCATTTATATGTTCAAGAGAAGTTCATCTTGTTGGCAAATGTTTACCAAGTAGCGTATGCTTGTCATTGATGGCAAGTACAACAGTGGAGATGGCAGGATAAGAAGGATAATATCCCTTGGGGATTCGGACGTGAAAGATCAGGAGGAACAATGTTGAGGAAAACGCACGCAACAAAGCTCAAGATACAGGAGTTTGCAGAGGAGAAGGAAGACAGAGATCCACAGCCGTTGGATCCCATCCAAAATTCCCGACAGCATGAGGGCCATCAAATCTGAATATTGACAAGTAGAGCACACTAAAGACTTTGATTTTGGACCGTTGATTCCAGCCAATGGAGAGGCATCGGGGATCGAGACTTTGAAATGACAAAGTCACTTGACATCAGGAATGCCGATTTCACGATGTGTGAAATCCCGACATAATCGGGACTGTCCATTTGGAAAGATGCGTGGCAGCGATCGGGTGCCACCGGGAGAAGCTCGACAGGAGGCTTCATTGGAGAATCGGGAATCAGAGTTTCATGAGTCCCGTGAACAATTGCATCAGACATCACGAAATTGCGATACACGATTTCCCGATAAGGCATATAGCGTGTGGGACACCCAGGAGTCAGTGGAGGACAGGTGGCAGGTCAAAGGTCAGGAGCCATCGGAGGAACAGCGTATCAGGAATAGACAAATCAGTATTCCTGTGGATGAAGGATCGGGGAAATACCTAGAGGAAACCCCGACGCAGAATCTGAACCGTCCATTCGATGGGATGGGTGTCAGGAGTACGGAGGAAGTCGGGGATCGACATATCGCGGGTCAAGGGGGCGTATGCACATTGACATCGTAAACCTCGAAACCCTGACGAGAGGTATGGTGGCAGTCACATGATAGCAGGTCACATGGACCATTGTGTAGCCGGTAGGGGCTAACTCATAGAGAAGGAGCTCATCGAAAATCGGGGATTGGAGAGGACAGTGACTCTCGACAGCGTAAAGTCCGAAACCCCGAACCCTGATATCAAGGCAGGGAAAACCACGGTTAGGTGGAGAATGATACAGAAGGTGACATGACAGGAGTGGGGCCCTTTGTCAATACTCCACCATTCCGGACCCCCCCCGTATTAAAGACAGAAAGGCAAGGGGGGTCCGGAATCGAATGAGAGACGTTGATATGG
>JASDQU010738991.1:238991-274467 GCA_032191745.1 Picea mariana | reverse complement strand
ACTGTTGGAAAATGTTTAACAGGAAACATATGCTTGTCATTGATGGCAAGTACATCAATGAAGATGGCACGAGTACAGGAAGAATGTAACAGACATGCACCAGAAGTATTTTGGGAAGACATTGCAGAGCAACCTCAATAAGATCAAAAGAGATAGTGCAGAGGATGTTTGGAAAATGTTTAACAAGTAGTATGCTTGTCATTGATGGAAAGTACAAACAATGGAGATGGCATGATAAGGAGGATAAAATCCCTTGGGGATTCAGACGTGAAAGCTCAGGAGAAACAACGTTGAGGAAAACGCGCGTAGCAAGGCTCAAGCTATCGGATTTCTCAGAGGAGAAGGAAGACAGAGATCCACAACCGTTGGATCTCATTCAGAAATCCCATCAGCCGTTCAAATCGGACTAGAGCTGCATGAGATTTACCATCGGGAAATGCCAAGGTGAAATCCCGACAGAACGTCGACCGTCAGATCTGATCATAGACAAGAAAAGCGCACTGAAAAGGAGGACAAATCTCAGACGTTAGATCCAAGCGCAGGACCCGACCACCGTTGGATCAAGGAGAACCTACACGGTCTTTAAAAGTGTAAGGAGGTTTGGCTGTAGTCATGGGGATAACGGTCATATGGACCAGGAGCCTAGCCATCGAAGTTTCGAGAATCGCGAGTTGGATATGTCAAAGTTCATTGACATCACAAACCCCGAAATCGCGATGAGTGAAATCCCGACTAAACCTGAACCGTCAGATCAGGATATGATCTAGACCATCGACTCGACCCACGTCAACAGACCACGTCAGCTAAGCGACACGTGGCACAACCAGGTAGTGACAAGTGTCAGACTGAATCAACACTTCAGGCACATGTAAGTCGCGAATCAGAGTGACACGTGGCAGTATTTAACATGTGTCAAATCACGTGTGACGTCAGCAGAGAATCGGGGATCGAAGGATCGGGGATTCTGTAGGCATGTGCATGGTGACATCGAAAATGCTGAAACCCCGATGAGAGGTTTGACCGAGGTCATGTGTTGACGGTCATATGGTCCAAGGCCTATAGCCAGCAGGGCTAACGCGTGGAAAGGAGCGTCGAGATTTGGACGATCGGGAATCACGCAGGTGTATGCATTAAGGCATCACCAACCCCGTAGCCCCGACGAGGTAAGACTGTGGTCATAGCCCTTAGTCACATCAGCGAGAGATGGACAGAGGTTAGAAGACAAGGAGGAGTCGAGCCTTGTCGCACGGTCAGGTGGAGAACGACACAGAAGGTGACACGACAGGAGTGGGGCCCTTCATCAATACTCCACCATTCCAGACCCCCCCCTCGTATTAAAGACAGAAAGGCAAGGGGGGTCCGGAATCGAATGAGAGACGTTGATATGGACACTTTAATCCTGACCGCTCAAAAGATGCGCGCCCAATTCCGGACCCCCCTCCCCCCTTGTATTAAAGATAGAAAGGCAGGGGGGGTCCAGAATCGCATGAGAGTCGTTGATTTGAACACTTTAATCCCGACCGCTCGAAAGATGCACGCCCAATTCCGGACCCCCCCTCCGCTTAAAGATAGAATGGCAAGGGGGCTCCGGAATCGAATCCTGACCGTAGATCTGGGAGCACAGATTCTGGCCGTCCAGATTTTCTCACTGCATATCCAATGGCACAGATGAATCTGAACAAGATCAGAGGGCTACTGATGCACGAAGCAGTGAGACTGCCAGAAACCATTGATGACGTCTGCCAGAGAATTCGAAGAGACTGCTGTGTGATCGCCAGAGGAGATGAAGAAGTCTACAAGCTCTGTCCGATGAAGGAAGACCATTCTTAGAAGGGATTGACAGATGGATGGGCATTAAGGCCTGTAACTAAAACAGAGAAAGTGAGTTCGATTGTCACAGAGAAGACGAAGAGTCTCAAATTGCCAGAGAGGCTGAGAAATATCAGTATAACGTACAACGATGCTGGAGACATGGGGAAAACCACCAGAGAAGATGAAGAGTCACGATGATGATTAGACAGAGCACTCAAGAGGTGGAGGATAACGATGCAGAGTCAACTTGCAGAGGCATCACGAACATTGCATGCACAAGGTGCACAGAATCCATAAATATACGGTAGAGAGAAGAGATGAGGCTGCTGTTGCTGTTGGAGTTGGCTGTGAATGTTGTTGGTGAAGGTGATTCATGTGTGAAGAAGGAGGAGAAGTGCAGTAGCTGAAGAGCACAGAAGAGGAACTATGCAGTGAATGGACATGGCACACTGAGGATAAATCGCAGAAGAATAGACAATGCAAGTGAGATGTGCAGAAAGGCAGTGTGGCAGAAGGAGAGCAATGAGATGCAGCAGAACAATGATAAGTCGGGTAAGCCATTGTTGAACATTATATCAGTGATAAGTTGGGTAAGCCATTGTTGAACATTATATCATTGTAGTAAGTTTCAGATTCAAAGATTTATATTTCAGGGTGGTTGGGAGGTGCTAGGGAGGACAGTTGTCCTTAGAGGTTCAAGTGGGTGCTTGAACATAGGGAGTTGGTGCTTCCTTCTAGTTGGTGCTAGAGAAACCAGGGAGTCGGTGCTTCCTTCTAGTTGGTGCTAGAGAAAACAGAGAGTTGGTGCTCTCACCAAGTTGCAGCTTGCTAAACAAAGGTTGTAGACTCATTATGAGTTGGTGCTCATATGTATGATAATGTAAAGAATGTAATTATTACTTATCATATAAAGAAAAAGAGGTTTTTACCCTGTATGGGTTTCCTTGGAAAATATCTGTCTCTGTGTTTCTCATATATGTGACTGATGCTAAATGTGCCTGTGTTTATTTCTCTGCATTATTGTGATCATCATTCAATGTTTCTGCAAATATTTTTTAAAAAGAAGCATAATTATTTAAGCTCAGTAAAAACTGATTCACCCCCCCCCCCTCAGTTGTCTAACACATCTGAAACCTCTATTGAGTTGGCCATCTGCAGTTGTCCATTCTCTCCGTGTCGGCCTTCCCAGTGTCCAGTCCAACTTACATCATACTCTGTTTCATCTTCAAAATCTGTTACTCATTTCATGTCATTGATGGGGGGATACATCAAGGCCCTCTTGTGATGAGTTTTGTTCCGTCGACTCCAGCTCATTATATGGAAACAAGACTTAGAAATTCATTGGTACCTTGGAACTTGCATGCCTCAATGGCAGGTTTCCTTGCTTTCGACAGTGGGTTTCCATCATTGACCTCTGATCAAAAGATTTCGTCGGGTGTTCGACATCAACTCATTCATTCACATTCAGTGGATTGTACTAGTGTACCTTGGGAATCATTGAAATTAATGGTGATTTCCCTCGCACTTGTTAACGATTTCATCAATGACCAGTAATCAAGTGGTTTCTACCATGTTCGACTTCGACACATGTAATCACATGGTTAGATTCGTACTTTTGGGTGACAAGATTGAAGACCCTGGATCTCATCTCTTTGGTCCAAGTTGCAATGGAATATGTATAATTTGCTGACACATAGATCCACTCTGTATGTCTCGTGGCTATGTCGTCTCCATTTGAATTTTCTTGCATAGATCCACAGTGTATTCTTGGTGGCTATGTGATGTTTCGACGACGTGGATCCACGATGTCTGATTGGTGGCCATAACCTATGTTTATGATGTCATCCATCCATGATATGAGTATGGGAATGCCCACCTCAGAACTAGTATGGTATTCTGCAGATGCTTGATTGTTCGCAGGTTTCCGATTAGGTGCGCTCCTGGTTTCCGACACACACACATGCAGTTTACAAAGTATTTCGGTTGTCACTAATTCTAGCCTCATACTTTGGGGGGCATTCTTTTACCCATGATTTTGGTCATCTTGATGGTGTAGTGATTATGGTGTACTCAAGCTCCCAACAAGAACTTTCTCCTGAGAAAAGTGACATTCATCTCTTCCCAGAAAACATATTTTTGAAGAGAGTTCGCAGGCTGCTTATAGCCTAGGGTGCGAGAATGACCCATTCTCGCAGGCTGCCTTTAGCTAGGGTGTGAAATTCTCACACTGTGCTATATATCTAGGGTGTGAACTTGTTCTCAAGCTTGGAAAAAGGAAGAAGTCTCGAGGGTTCTAGAAGGGAATCTTCTAGAGAATGGGTTGGCATTCGAATGGTTATCATTTTACTGGTTTCCCTAATTTGGTGGGATCATTCTCATCCATGTAACCATCTCATCCTCTCCTATATATTGATAGGATTCTCATGGAAAAGGTTAAGCAAGATTAATTGGAGAATTGGTGAAGGAATTGTGTGAAGAACTCAGCTTGAACATGAGCTTGGAGACTCTAGCAAGTCTATCAAGAGGATTCATATCTTCTTCATGCAAGGATCAAGAAAGTGTGTGTGTTGGAACCGAGAGTCACTGAAAGGACGCTTGCGACATCAAGGCAATCAGGTTGTATCTTCTACTTTCAATTAATATGATACAGCGACATGTCCTTTTCCCATAAAGTCATTCTTACTTTATTGTGTAATTCCTTGATCATACACATAAGTTGAGAATTGAATATATTTTGCTATATTCACTTTGGTTGGTTTGTGTTGTCTTGGTATTGACCTCACGAGAGCACCATAGAAAAGCAGGAGCAACAGAGACCCTAGGAAGCGATACAAAGGTATGTCACTTGTTCCTCCTTACTAGCTAATTCAATGGTCATAACTTAGGGAAAGAGTCATGTCCTGTCCTGTTTTGTTCTAGATCCAGGTGGATCTAGGGAGATCTGTTAGTGTCTGTACCTACCGATTAGTCCGATAACAGTACCCAAATACAAAAGATACATTGAAAATAAAGTGAGGAAAGAAGGAACACCTACAATGTATGTAAAAAGATAAAAATGAGAAGGAACAAAAAGCAGTTGCTAAGCAACCGTGTCCTTCACTCCAAGAAGACCTCACAACTCTGCAAGTTTGTGCTCATTGAAGATTTTGTTGAAGATGTAGATGTCTGCATAGATCTGATGAAGTAAATGCATCATTGATATGTCCACACATATCCACTTTCTCTTCTTTTAATGAAGAAGATCCAAATAAATTTTGGATAAAACTTTGAAAACCATGCGGCCGTTTCCTGAAAACCGCTGAAATTTTGTTGATTTTAAAATGATCATAACTTCACTTCCCGGACTCCATTTCAGACGATTTGTTTTTTGAAATTGGATATTTTCTAGAGAGAAGTTCAAATATCCAATTTGTTTCTGAAAATTTTTCTAATAAAATATCAGAATTGAGTCTAATGTGCACGGCTCCCTTTTTGTCTCCTGAAATGCATGCATGGTGCATGCAAAAGTGTCTGCATGTGACTCCTGAGATGCATGCCATATATCTTCCACATGAAATTCAGAAAACAAATCTTAAATGGAGTAGACATCATCTTAAATTAATGGAATACAAATTTGTGCAAATACTTTTGTAGAAGACTCTTCATAATAAGAGGCTTGATCTTCTGATGGCTTCTCTTCTGGATCTATCTGTTCAACCTCCTGCATGCAATCTTCACAATCTTCTTTATTCCCAAATAGAACCTCCAATCTGGTCCATAATTTATTTGGAGTTGATTCTTGTGATTCATCATATACTTGATGGAGAATTTCAGGAGAAATAAACAAGAGGATCCATCTTATGGCCATATCTTGTCTATTGAGAAAATCATTTTTCTCATCGACAAAATTAGGCTCTACTTCCATTGCCATAGTTATTTGGTACAAGCCTCTGCATCTGAGCTGAAGAATAATTTTTGGCTTCCATTCCAAATAGTTATGAGGCGTGAGAAGTATTGTCGGTGAGTAAAACATAGATTCCATCTTTTTTGCGTTCTTCAATCTTCAATACCTGCAAAAATAATTTGGTGTATATTTTTCTTAGTAGTCCATCAGCTCTGATACCATGTAAATGTGTTGAACCTGCACAAAATAGATCTAGCTAGAAAATACTACACACATTTGCAGAGAGAAATTGGGAAAGAAGAAGCAAGAAAGAAAGAATGGATGAATTCTCATTAACTGTATTCCACACTCAAAGAGTGAATAATTTACAATAGATATAGGATACATGAGTAACTAATGAGACATAGTGGTGTTCTAGAGTGATTTAGACACACACCAACAATTACAGGAGTAAACTTCCACCTAGTCTATTCTCTTGGGCAGTTACGCGAGTGAACTGCCACCTTGCTGAGTTAACTAGTCAATCAACCTTCAGTTAACTGACTGAACAGAGAGTAGTGAGGAGTTAACTCAGGGAATCAAGGGTAATGTGTCAGTCTGGTGATGATCCCAAGGCAAGTGTGCATTAGATGGTGATTATCCCAATGTTGCATGGTGACAAAACCAATGCAACATCTAAACTCAACTCAACTAGTCAAATTGAAGTGTCAAGTGAAAGAGAATATTCTCCCCTAAAATATAGGAGACTGGATAATGACTAATTATGACTAATAAACAAGGAAAAACCTTAGGAAAAATAAATCCTAGGTGTGTGTGAAGAAATAAATCATAGGTGTGTGCGAAGTAACTCCAACATGAATGAATATACAATCTACAATGCAAGTATATTAGTGCCTTATAAATTGGGTTAATGGAGTCTCTTGTGTATGAGCTAGGGTTTTTAACTTCTGTAGGGGTGTAATCCTTTTTACTCCCTAGAGAAAACAAAACCTAGCAAGGTAAATCTACTAAGGTGTAAGCCCTTTTAGTCCTTGTAGTAACATTAGAAAAATATCTTTTTCAATGACAAATAAAGATAGATCTTGGTAGAGGGTGTATTCCCTCTTACTCCTCCAAATATTTAGACAAATTAACCTTGAAACAAGAAGAAACAACACAATATGCAGAAAATTCCTTACCAATTTCAAGAGATAACATGAGAAACCCTTCTTTACCAAAAATATTCCATCACAATTACAAAAATACAAGCATCAAGAGATATCGCCTTAGCCTTCCTTCCAATAGACAAGTAAATAACATCCACAAAGCATCAAGAGAGAGATAGATCGAATTGCCCAAGTAGGGCGAAAATTTCAGCCAAGAGTGTATGTAATTCTCAAGCACCTAATGATAAAATGACATTGAGGTGACCTATATTTATATGAGGTCACCTAAAACCTATTTTTACACTTTTTAAAATGTCAACAACAAATTAGAGAGGATGACCTCCTTTATTTTCCCTTTACAACTTAAAATTACAAAATACATAAAGTAATTCCCCTTTTAGGGGTGACGTCATGCCATAAAGGGTGATGTTAGGCCTCCAAGAGAGACGTTGAGCTTCTTGATGAATATAGTTGGGCCTCCAAAGGCCACGTGCCTTGCCACAAAGTGCTCTATGCATTCCATGTCTCTCTCTCTCCATCAAACCATGTCACAACACCATCAACCATGAGAACACCAACAAAACCCTATCCTCCATGTGACATCTAGGGCATAGAAAGTGATGTTTTAGGCCTCCAAAGGAAAAAGGTGAGGTGCAAGGAGCCATAATGTGATCATCTCATCATGTCCAAATGCCTCCAAAGGAAATGTTCATCCTCCCAAGTGTCTAATGAGAGGGGCCGCATCATCCAACCTGTGGGATTCATGCCCCTATGAAGGTCCAAGCAACCTTGTGCCCCTATGAATATGCTTTCATCTGGAAAGGCCTTGCAAAGACAAACAAGTACGCCCTCCAAGGGTCCACAAGTGTTAAGAACCAAATAACAAAATAGCATGAAAACCTCATAATAAGTACTCCACACCTTGAGAAAGAGAGAAATTAAGATAATAAGCCTCTTTGAGGGGGCAACCTCCTTGTACATCTCATGAATTCATAAATAGAATATGATTCCAAATGAAAAGGTCTCCTTGGTATATATAGGAGACTAGGAGGTACAATTACAACTAATGGACCCAAGCCGGAATAAATAAAATAACAATACTAATGTGATATGCCCTAATTAAGGGGAAATGTGCCATGATTTAGGGCTTAACAACAAGTCACAAGTATCATGCAAAGTAAGTCACATTTAATAAAATAACCACCCAAACATGTGCATCAAATCCCTCCTTTTCAAAATAAACAAATTCTCAAATACCATATACAACTTTCCAAACTTAAGTATGGGAGGTTTGTCATGGTGGCCTGTTGGGTAGATCATTTCGCATGTCAAGGAGTGTTTCCCAAGACGACCTTCTCTAATTCATGTAAACGAGTATGAGGTGGATGGGGGTGTGACTTTTGGGTAGGGGGTTTGCTGACGCTTGACTCCATTAGGACACAAATGACAACCTCATGAGGATGTAAATCCCCCTGTGTTTTTATAGAGGTGGTACTCCTCTTTAGATTTTCTTGAGATTTTTCAAATATTCAAAGTGTGGGACTTGACAAAAGTTTGATGTATTAATTCAAAGAAACATAAATATTACAATAAAATAAAAGGAAAATGTTTTTTTTTTCTTTTTAAAGAAAGTTCCTGAGTAAGGTTTTTCTCATGAAACTTATTGGGAGTTCTTCTCCTTTGATATTCTTCTGAGTAAGAACGGATGCAACAACTGTCTCTGTAGCAAATGAATAGATGATGAAATCTCTTTGAAAGTATGCACTAATGAGGACAGGAGCAATGGTGATTACTCCTTTGATATTATTGAACACCTCTTGAGTGTTCGCTGTCCATTCGAACCTCTGCTCCTTTTTCAACAACAAATTTATTATCTTCACGATGCTTGCATAGTCAGGAACAATTTTTCACACAAAATTGATCTTTGCGAAAAATGATTGGACTCCCTTCTTGGATGTCGGGGGGTTGATATCGTTTATTTCTTTAATTCTTTCTGGATCTATGTGAATCCCTTCCTTGCATACAATATGGCCTAACAATTTTCCTTGAGTCACAACAAATAAGCATTTATTTGGATTCAGAGAGACACCATATAATCTACATCTTTCAAAAACCTTTCTCAAATGATAGATATGATCATCCCTTTTCTTTGAATGCACTATCAAGTCATCTTGATAGTTTTCCATAAACGTTCCTATCAACCCGTTGAATGCATGATTCATGACCCTCTGGAATGTGGCTCCAACGCTATTCAAACCAAAGGGAATTATAACATATGCATATGTCTCCTAAGGTGTGATAAATGTTGTATTTTCCCCATCTTCATCAGCCCCCAAGACCTGGTTATATCTAGAAAAACCATCCAACATGGACATGCAGGCCGATCCAATAACTTGCTGGAGAAGGAGCTCCATATTAGGCAAAGGAAAGTTATATTTTATGCTTGCTTCGTTAAGGTCTCTGAAGTCGAAACACATAAGGATTTCCCTAGTGTTTTTTATTACAATCACAGGATTTGAAATCCAATCTGAGTGTCTAATGGAATAAATTATTCCTGCCTTCTTCAATTTCTCCAATTCAATCTTTACCAGAGGTTTCAGCTTGGGATTCATCATCCTTATTTTTTTCTTCACTGGATTTGCTCCTTCCCTCAAAGGAATGATATGTTGGAATATAGTATTATCATAAGATTTTAAATCATCATAGGTCCAAGAGAACACATCGATGTATTCTTTGAACAAGGAAACATATTGATCAACTTCCTCAATGGTGCAATCAACTCCCAAGTTGACATATTTCGAGGAACTATCAGTTCCAATATTTACTTTTCTCATTTCTTTCACTTTTCGAACTGAACATTCTTCAAGGAGATTATTAGCATGACCATCTTTTGTAAAAAGAGATTCAGATTGTATACAATCTTTGGGGAAAACAGATGAGTGATCGTCTTCATCATCATTTAACAATTTTTTTTTCATCTTTTCATCATTCTCAAAAACTTGCAAGTACTTAATGTTATCGGGAACGGACGGTAATAAAGCTATTTCTACTTGGAAAGACGTTTTGCTTTGGATATCGTTTGAATTTGACAATGAGGCCACCAAGGTTAGTGAATCTGCCTTGTGATTTTTGTACCTTGGAACAAAATAAATCTTGAAGGAAGTGAAAAATTCCGTCAATTTGTTAACTCTTTTGAAATATAACTTAAGTATTTCCTTTTTGATTTTATACCTTTGGGTAACTTGATTGATAACCAACTCTGAGTCACCAGTTATAATTAAATGTTCTATTTTCATTTCCTGTGCAAGGATCATCCCCTGAATCAAAGCTTCATACTCTGCCTCGTTATTAGTGCATGAAAACTCCAGTATAATAGCGCATGGATGCATAATATTACTTGTACTCATAAGAACTATTTCAACTCCATTTCCAGAGCTTGAACAGGATCCATCAAATGAAATCCTACAATACCCTTCAAACGAATATTCTTGATTCTCCATGTCTTGCAATTGCTCCAGACTTTCATTGTGTTCTATTTCTAGGATAACATAGTTTCCAATCCCGACATCTATATAATCCTCCATCAATTCATTGTCCTTATTTTTGAAGGACAAGGGTTTTCTAGGTTCACATGGCACTTTAATCATCGCCCCTTCTTTTCTTGACAACATCATACAAATTGCATCGTTCATTATATATCCTTCGATCATAGATGTCCAGTCTCTTCCTAACACAACTCCATATGCTGGAGGAAGGTCTACCACAATAATATTGAAAACTGTAATGATATGGGGGGATGCTGTAATCCAAGCATAAAAGTCCTTGATTTCTCCATAAGTTGGCACTTTTCTAGAATCAATTGCATATATACTTTTACCAGTTTCATAATACTTGGTGCGATCATGCCCTATGCCTCCATGACCACCAATGGCATGATATTTTTCATCGCGCCAATGTCAACTAAACAATTATGCAGTGCAACATCATTATTTTAAATAGAAATGTAAAAGGGAGGAATTTTACCTCTTAGCTTGGCAGTTGACTGGATAGGGATTTGTTTTGGATTGGTAACAACAGCTTCTGCTCTTTCAGATAGATCATCCAACAACTTCAAAATGTTCTCTTTGCTGGGGAATCTTCACCACTTCTGTAAAGGGCAGGGTTATCCTTAATTTACTCAAATCCTCTACAACATTATATGTCATTTGAGTGGAGTTTGACGTCATGTGTTGCATTTTACTTCCAACAGTATCCGCCACTTTCTCATTTGCTCTTTTCTCATTGTTTTTTCCTTTTGGTTATCTTTATCAAAATCACCTTTATTTTTTAGTCTATTTACAAATCCTCTTGTCTGGGTGATGTTTTCTTGCGAGTTGGGATTGTTGTCACCCTCTTCAAAAATATACATGGACATCTTGCATCCATCCATCTACACAATTTCATAGTGCTCATCAGGTGAGTAATAATTCTCTTTCTCAATTAATTTCTGGTCATAGACATCATCCAGAACAACCGCATTTGGAATAGGCTGCTTGGGAACCCTTGGTATTTACAAATTATCTATGTTTTCAAACCTCACTCTGTTTTCTTGGGGAGGGTTCCTCCTTTGCTCTGGGATTGGAATTCTTGGATTTGACATGTAATTATATCCCCTTCTTAGTCTGGTTATCTCGTTCTGCATTTGTCTGATGGTTCTATTTATCTGTGAAATTTTGATTATTTGTTTAGTTTCCTTTGCCACCACAGGGTCAACCTTTACATCAGGTATGGTTCCCTTGAAAAATACTCCTCCCATCATTTGGTTTTGAGCCGGTCAAGGCTTGAATTATTAAGTCTTTCTTGAACTGGAAGCTCTATGATTATTAATATTTAATCCTCCCAGCTACCTTTGTACTTTTCCCAGTATAATGTCGGGGTCGACACCCATTTCAATCATAATTTCTTCCATCTAAGTGGCTTTAGTCATTGCCTCCTCCAAAGTATTTGTTTGGGATGTTCTGATAGCATATTTTACATTCGGGGGTATTTCATTCTTATAACAATCGAGAATGACTAGGTCATTTGGTCTTTTATCTTATGGAATCCTACTCAAGGTTTTATTGAACCTAAGATTAAAATATCATATCCTTTCATTCTTCCTCAAACCAATCTGAGTGAAATCAATGAGAAGGGTGTGGTAAGCAATTGGAGGGGCAAACATAGTCATGAACATATATTCGAGGTCATTAAATGAGCAAATGGATCTAATGGGAAACATTGTATACCATTCATACTCTCTTCTTGATAAGGTTTGCAGAAACAACCTTACCATGACATCATCATACTCAACAAGGTGAAAATCACAAACATCAAGAAATAAGTGCAGAAGCCTCTTTGCATCGATTTCTCCATCTCCAGAAAATTCCTTTAAGGTTCCCTTAGGGAGAACAAGGAGATAATTTTTCTCACCTATAATATTGAGAGGGGAATCTCTTACTCTCCTTTGATTTTCAAATCATGGGTTTCCCTAATTTCTTTGCAACATCTCTTCCACCTCCTTGTCTCTCCTCATGATGCTCATCTTGGGGTTGTTCGTTTATTTCTGCCATGTCCGGGGAGACTTCAGAGCTAGGATTTTCACTTCTAAGAATAAAGAGTTGCTTGATTTTAATTCTGGTAATGGGTCCCTTGTATTCGTCCAACTTCAGTCCCGACCTTGTTCTTGTGTTGCTCTAGCTAGCCTTTGATTTCTTTGGTCTTGTCGTTCCTCTCTCCTCTGTCTTCGGAGGATTTCTCTTTCTTCTTCTTGGATTAATATCTACTAGGACCTTTCTAACTCTTCTTGGGTCTAGGATATTGTTATTACCATATTTTACAACTGATGAAAAATGATTCGTTGATTATTCAATTCAATTTCCAAACGAGGCTGATTACCCTGGGGAAAAGTCATATATACTTTCAAAAACACTGGGCCAGATTCCAAATTTCATTTCATTCCCCAGTATGGTCACCAAAAATGTTGACACTTGAATTCGTTAGGATCGAAATGACAACCTCACGAGGATATAAACCCCCCTGCGTTTTTATAGAGGTGGTACTCCTCTTTAAATTTTCTTGAGATTTTTCAAATATTCAAAGTGTGGAACTTGACAGAAGTCTGTTGTAGTAATTCAAAGAAACTTGAATATTACAACAAAATAAAATAAACTTTTTTTTGTTTTGTTTTTAAAGAAAGTTCCTGAGAAAGGACCAAGAATTACACATTTCACACATTTAAAGTAAATAAACAAAATTTCCTCACATCCATCATAGTTTGAGATAAAGATTTATGATCACATAAAATAAAAAAAAGAAGATGATCTGCATGCATAAGAGAACTTTAACATAGTGGACACATGGGAAACTCAAATAAATATAATGATAGATCAACCTCAAATACTTTATATTCTGAAAACAGGGTTACAAAGCATAGTCGAGATTGTTCCCAAAGTAGTTCTCTTGAATTTTCCAAAAATATATAGTCTGTTACATATTCTTGAAATTGTAAATGTGTTTGTATTAAAGTCTGAGATTGGGGCTCCCATGGACCATAAAGCAAATAAATACAAGAAATAATCTTTTAGAAGGAAGACAGTGGGAGGTAGAAGGATAAAAAAGACATGGTAAGAAGAAAAAAAGAGTTATCAATCTTTAGTTAAACCTTTCTAGTGAAAGAGGTGGAATCATTGGATGAAGGACTTGATAAAGAAAAGAAGGATGTGATTAGCATAAACTTACTATGATGGTCAGTCATGTCTTCATTTTCTCACTGATGTCCTTTTATCGTTTTCATCAACTGTTACAGGAACCATCTCAACTGCTTCTTGACCTTCATTTGTTAGTTTTTCGATAGCCTTCTTGAACCATTCTTCGATGTAACTTTTCATAGGTGCCATGTTGATTTCATGCCAGATTTTAATATTGAACAAATCTCCCTCCAAGTCTCGGAGATCAACAAAAATGCAATGTAATACTTCTTCAATATCTTGATTTTTTACGGAGTAATCCACTAGCCAGTTATCTATGGCATTCTCATCATATTCAATTATGCCATAAAAATTTTCAATTGACAATCCTTTAAAAATCTCAACTTGCTCATCGACCTGTTGTTTTGTTAGGAAAAACAAGTTGAGGATCAACTTGGTATATTGGACTTCGTTAGTGCTCACGGCTAGGTCCACCTCTGTGAGCCTTTTGAATAACTCTTCTCTCCTTGTTATGGCTTCGCTGCATGCTTGAACAATGTTGTTCAAATTCTTTATTTTCTCTTTTCAACAGGCATTCAACTACTTGATCCGACTTGGAGAGGGAAGGTCCTCATCTCTTCTCTTTAGCTCTGACATGTTGGAAAATTTAATACCAAAGGGTACGATGACATCAAGGTGGAAACCTTCTTCATTTTTTAGGTTAGCCTATAGATACTCATGGAAGGCATGCACCCTCGAGCCAAAATAAATCATGTTCTTTGAAATTTCCCAAGCTTCTGTAATCAGTGCTATTCTTTTCTTGATATTATTCTCCACATGGCCCCTGGCTGATGTGAATAAGCTTGAGGATCCTTTTATTTTGGTTGCAGGTGTGGTGGGTCCGACAATTTCCAAAGGGATGGAAAGGAGTGGAAGAGGCATCAGAGTCTTTTCTAGTTCCTTAATCTGTTCCTTTAACTTTATATTTTCCACTTCGAGACCACCGATGGAATCATCCAATGCATCACTAGTTGCTTTATGGATTCTGGAATTTGGGAAAGCTGCATATTTCTTAGGTTAACCTCTGAACGAGATTTCCCCTTTTTATTCTTCACATCACTCTTCTCAATGATTAATTTCTTAGATTCGTTGTCAAAGACAACGCTCTAAAATACAAATGATTCTTCTTCATCAAATATCTCATTCTTAATAATTTCCAATGACTGATTTTGGTGGGCCACGCCTCATGGATGATCAATGTTAGGAAACATATTCTCAATGTCATCCTTGAGCTCCATATTTTTGAGGGAGAAGCTATTGATGTCATTTTTGATGCGATGCTCTTCTTCCTCTTGTACAATATTCTTCCTCTTCTTCCTCATATGAAGTTTATGTGAGCTTTCAATTTTTCCTGGAGGGAGGTTCTTATCTCCTCCTCCTCCTGAACTACTGTTGATTACTTTTTTATATGGGTGGGCTGCTGCAACACTTCTTCGAGGTGTTGTAGTCTTAGGAGTAACATTTAGGGACTGGGCACTCTTCTCACTAGGACCTTTTCCTCTCTGTTTGTACAATTCATTTGTGCTGAGTACCATCTCTAAGTCACCAATAGTGTGGGTAGGATTGCCCATGTTATTATCTTCTTCTTCTCCTAAAACATTGTGGATAAATGAATTGATAAAACCCACTGTTAAAATATGTTCCACAAAGATTCCGTTAGGGTCAAACCCTATAATATTTTCAACATACTTGAGATTCAAGTTGTGGAAGTGGTTTTCAAATTCATCAATTTTGTTCATACTTCTGAATACAAAATCCCCAATTTTCCAAGGCAAAGGTATGAATTTATTTTTATTGTTTTTCATGAAAAAAGTGCAGCCATAATTTATATTTCCTTGCAACTTTTGTAACAAACATTCTGTTTAATATATGGCATGGTATAAAGGCGATATTTTCTTTAAAACCAAAAATCTTGATAACATTATAATTTTCCATTTGCTTCAGAGTCCCCTTTTTGTCTAGGAATTTACTAGCCTGAGCGAATATTCTTGGGGTATCTCTTCCAAACAACAATTCTTTAAGAATCGAAACAAAGTCGTTGAAAAATTCATAAAAATGCAAGGAATCTTTGTGCCTCCATAACGCTTGGTACCAAAAGGTCACAGGGTCAAATTCACAGTTCACCTTCTTTCATAAAGACAATTTAGGAAATTGATAGCAATGCACTATCATGAAAACCAAATAAGAAGACATAAACAATTTATTATCCTTTTTACATTGAGCCAATTGGGAAGAGATTTCAATGGAAATCAACTTCCCCCATTCGAAAATGGCCTTCTCCTTGACAGTAAAATATAAGATATAAAGAATCATACGAGAAATGCTGGCAGTATTTTCTTGACCCGTAACTCTGATAAATAACCAAGAAATTTCCCGAAATGGGTTTTTGAACAAGATGACATCCAATCTGGTGATATCTTTAGGGATGGCCGTAGGATTCTCCAAGAATTCAGGTAAGATATCCAAGTCATTGTCATGCTTTTTCAAGAAGTCCCTGCAATCTTCACCTTTAAAGGTGAGTGTTGGCTCTGGGAGTTTCAACATTTTACATAACACTCGAGGCGAAATAGAGATAGGAGAATGGTCTTGGAGTTGAATAATCCACTGGATTGGTATATACTTCTCGATGCACTAGGCGACTAATTACTTACAGTCAAAAACTTCAGGAACACAACCTGCACGAGCAATTCCGGACATCCAAATTACTTCCTTCTGAGAAGAAGGGGATGAATAATAAGAGTACACTCTAGACCACTGAAAGTTCTGGTCCTCTCGTCCAAAAATGTTTAGAGTATCGCCACAAAACTACTATCAAGGTGCTATTTCCTTAAGTTGATGAGAGCATTCTTTTGACCCAGATAGTATTTGAAATGAGCGCTTGAGAGATAATATATAATCTTCTGCAAATCATGCTTTAATGTCATTTAATAAGGAATATCCTTGAGCCCTTCACTTATTAATGACAATATTTATGAGACCTACATGATGAGTTATTAGCATTAAACCATACTAAATGTGTATTGGGAATAGTGTGAAGGTGACGGGGATGAACGAAAGAAAATAACATTTGGGACTTTTGTGAACCTGCGAACCCATCGTTGCAGAAGGTTGAGAATTGGCTAAGTGTTGTAACGCAGTCAACCAGACTCAATATAGGAGGGATGAGATACTTAGGAGCTTGGGGAGTCTAATGGTCAAAATGTATATCGTGGATCATCCGGGTACAAAATGTAGTTCATGGAACAAGGGATATGATAGCTTGAAACCCGCCAATCCGAGAACCCAAGACTACAAAAATGACTAAGTATAGAATAATGTGGTGGTTGGCCAGACTCATGATGTGAGAGTGTGGATGGAGATGAGGATCTGCGAGTCCTCCAACCCACGAACCCAACTTTTTAGAAAAATGGCTAAGTATAAGAACTAAAAAGGGAGAATAGAAGGGAAAATAGAAAAGGGGAATATGGGTATGTATAGAAGAGGGAAAATAAGTGGACAAAATAAGTTGGGAAAATAGAGAAGGGGAGGGGAATTTCGAAAGTGAGAATTGGTCTCAACACATTTCGTGACATACAAGGGCTCATATTGTCTCATTTATGGGTGCCTTTGTAGAGGGTGTGTTGCATCCTCATTTTCAATGCCACCTTTTTCCAAGCCCTTTTATTTTCTATTAATTGATTAAGGTCCGAACATATGGTACTATATGCAAGGGAAAGTAAATAGTACCTCAATTCCACTTGAGGCTAGAATACATAGAGTGACATGTGCAAGGTGTTAGCACCATTTTTTTTGTAGTTAAATTCATAGGTTTCTCCAATTTGTTTTAGAGCCATGCCTTGGTTTTTGTAAAAACCAAAGCTTTCCTGAATAAGTCATAGTTGGTGTGTCAAAGTTTATGAGGTCAGTGACAAAATTAAGGAATGATTTGAAAATTCGAGTAAGGAGTTTGGATAAAAATCGGTAAATGGGTGTCAGGTTCATCATGTTTGAATTGTAAGGGTTTACTTTCCTAAGTCTCGAGTCATGTAAAAAAAGTGGAATTTAGGTACCAAGGTCGAGTCAAGTGGTTAGGATAAAGGTCATGTCAAAAGATATTATGGGAAATCATTACCTAATCATGAAGTCAGAAAAGTGAACAATCATAGCACTCCATATCGTTTGTACTATTTCACACTTCAAAGGAGTACCCACTACACGAGTTCACTGCACAAATCTTTAACCTGCTTTCAAACTTCTCATCGCTATGGCTTTATTGTCCTTTTCCATGATTTCATTCCTTATCCGTTCAAGCATAAATATTGGTCACCCTTCATGCTTCTCCATCACTTTCAAAATTTGTGCATCATCCATAGTTTTTTCGGCAAGATCTAAAGACTTTCGCTGCGTAAATGCTATTTGTTGTCAGCCGTTACGTAAGTCTGCTATTTTGATTTTGCTGCATATCTTCCATTGCTTTTATCCATTATTCAAGAGTTATCCTTGGAGTTCGTTGAAAATTAGATTTTGGAACGAGTTGTTTCTTCTCACAGTGAACCTTCTTTCTTTTGAACTACCTATTGCTGCACTGATATTTTCACAGTGCTAAGTTTCCCATTGTTGTTTTCTTCCGCACCAAGTTTTCCGCTACGCCGAAATTTTCTGTCGCAAAGATTCTTGTTGCTACCTTTTCTTGTACATTGTGAAAAGTTAACTATTCTTATTCTCTATGTAGAGAGGCTATTACAATTTATTGCTGCGTGCTTGAAATTGACATATACCGACACCATGGCAACTTCCCAAATCAAAAGAAAGAATGCAAGACGCAGTAGGGTCGTAAGGTTTGAACCTCATGATTTAAAGTTAATAAATGCAAACCCGATGATCAAGGTGTCTTTTGAACAAGCTGGATGCATGCATTTTTGTGAAAGGATTCAAGGATATAATGCACAACTAACTAAGTATTTCACCCTCAATTTTACTGTAGTCAGTGCAACTATTGCAATGATCACTTTCCAAGTGACAGAGGAAACAATGTCCGCTATGACGAAGACCCCTCTGCATGGAGAAAAATTCTTTAAAGGTATGCCTTTAGACACTTCATGTTGTATGGATTTCATCAAGCTTGAATATCGAAATCAAAAAATTGGAGCCGACATTCCTAGTGAGTATCTCTTGGAACCTTTTGAGAAAATTTTGAAGATAATAAGGAAATACTTCACCTGTGAGGGAAGATTCAATAAGTTACATCCATATCACATCAAGTTATTGATGCATTTCACAAGGAGAAATCCCTTAAACTTACCTTTTTTCTTGTGTCGAATCCTGGGAAATATGGAAGACAGTGTCCAAGACAAAGATGACCAGCCAGAGAACAAATTATTCCATTTTTCATTAATTAAGATGTTGGTTGAAGAGATGGGAAATTAGAACAAGGATTGGAATTCCTTTATGATTTTGGAAAACATTCCCAAAGACCCTAAAGAAGACATTCCTTTATCTGCTGTGAAATCAACACTTCACAGTTTAGAGGCAAGAAGAGGAGATGTTACTGAAATTAGAAAAGGAAAAGAAATGGTAGACTCATCATTCAGTCAGACAACATCCCAGAAAAGAAGCAAGTTAAGATTTACTGATGAAACTGAGGAGATCCAATATCCCAGTAAACCACACACCAGGTCCTCTTCCATGAGATTTACCATACCCACAATTCAGCCAGAGCTTGTTGAATGTGCAAACCAGGGAATTGATGAAAAGCAAGTGGAGTTAGGGTGGTTGAAGAGCTGGGAAATTTGAACAAGGATTGGAATTCCTTTCTAATTTTGGTAAACATTCCCAAAGACCCTAAAGGAGACATTCCTTTATCTTCTAAGAAATCAACACTTCACAGTTTAGAGGCGAGAAGACGAGATGTTACTAAAGGAAGAAAAGGAAAAGAAATGGCAGACTCATCACTCAATTAACCAACATCCCAGAAAAGAAGCAAGTTAAGATTTACTGATGAAACTGAGGAGATCAAAGCTCCCAGTAAACCACACACCAGGTCCTCTTCCAGGAGATTTACCATACCCACAATTCAGCCAGAGCTTGTTGAATGTGAAAACCAAGAAATTGATGAAAAACAAGTGGATTTAGGTGAGAAAAATGCAAATACTAAGGAGGTGAAACAACAACTAAAGAAAGCTCAACACATCATAGCTTAATTATTTAAATGAAAAAAGAATTGAGAAGGCAACTAGCAGAAACAATTATTGAAACACCAGCATCATAGAGTCAAGTAGGTCAGAGATCTCCTACCTCACCAACAGGAGGACAAAATAATATAAATTGGCTGAAAAAAGCAGCTCAGAGAGGCTCAAGATGTGATCATTGAGCTCAGGGAGGAAAAATGGATATCAGAGGAAAGAATGATGGAACATTTCAAGGAATGCAGACCAACTATCGACGATGCATGTGCAACTATCTCTGGCGCTCAATCAAAATTGAAAAGAAATGTGGTTTTGTTGAGACAGATGAAGAATTTGAAAAGACAAATCTTGTTGTTGAGAAGGACAAACATGGACTTACAATTGCAAGTGAGTTTGGACAAGGAAACTATGAACAAATTGGATGATCCCATTCTCTGCAGCCAACTGGATTCATGTGCACAACCTTTGCATGAAGATCCACTGCGTGAAATCACTGTGCAGATTTCATAGCCAACAGTTGCACAACATAAACTAGAATTTATTGTGCAATGGTGACAGTGTTGTCCAACAATACACATGATGATTGATCACAACCGTATGATTGTGATTTTCTTAAATAATTTATGATTGTAAATAACATCCCAGATAGTTTATGATTTCTAGATCGACTTTCCTATTTTTGGTAATTTTTGTAAAGGTTGTTGTTCTCTTTGAAAAAAACCAGATCCATAACTCTAGGAGATAGTAGTTTGACTCCTAGCAACTTAGTGTAGATTTACTTTCTATATATAGGGACTATTTTTGATGTAAAAATGGGGTGCGCGGGCAAAAGTATAGATATTTTGATCCTCTATGTAATTTACGGAATCTAAAGAAATAAAAATGCATAAGTCTTGAGTTCCTTAAGAAAAAGATTCTAATGGTGATGCTTTGAAGCTTGTACCTTTCCTTGTGTGTATTTATATTCATTTGCACTTCTCTTTTTTTAAATTGGTAAATTTAAAAGTCCAGAATTCATCTATGTGGTGCTCTAGATTGAACCGATTTCATTTCTGTCTCTCTTCCCAGCTAAGATCATAATTCGTCCGTTGTGGTGCTCTGATTATGTTGTATGTTTCCTTTATTCTTTTTCTCTACATGATCAAATTAAACACTGAAGTTCATAACCTTGTTTATCCTTTGTTCCTCTGAGGAGTTCTATCTACCAAGCATTGTTTTCTTTGTTTTCAGGGGTTGACTCCATAGCCCTAGAAGCACTATATTTTGTGATCAGACCTTTAAAAATGACCTTAAAGTTTAAAATCTAGCCATATTTTTAAAGCAACCTGTCTATCAGAGATCAAGTCTCAGAGAGAGCCCTCTCTAGATTGAAAAGGCTAGTTTCCAGTCTTAAAGTTGGTTTGTAGGTTACCTTTGTAGATTGTTTTTTTAGCCCAAAAATTTACTTAGCGTTAACACAAGGAATGTAAAAGACACTATGTTGGGCCCGAGATATGATCACTTTTATGACGGTTATTATGCACTTTTGCCACATGTACATATGTGTTTTTCAGCTTTTGAAGGAGATTTTTGAAGAATTTTATGATAAAACGGTATGATCGACATAAGGTACGTATGATTCATGTTTAATTATTGTATCGAGCATAGTTTATCATGTTTTCATGCTTCCAAGGATCTTATTCACATTTTTTTGATGTTACAGGGTAAAAATGCACTACGTTTTTTCTTCTGGCACTTAGTCCGGCACTCATTCCAACACTCGTTTTGATACCCGATCCGACACTCCTTCCAGCACTGCGTATTGCATAAAAATAGAGGGCGACTTGGTGGTTATGGTATTGGCAGTCAGTGATGGGAGAATCAAGAATGTGGGTTTTGTTCATCCTTATCCCCTCCAGCTACTGAACTCTTAACAACTCGATTTTGGCTTGTTATGGTGGGTGATTATTGGCTCGCCCTATTTCGACAGTCAGGGCACCATTAATGAAATTTGCCAATTTTAGAAGTGGTTCGAACCTCCTGTGATCGACCACTTGGTTTGTAAACATTATAAATACCACCGTGGTGGTTAGATAATTTTTAAGCAGTAGAAAAAGTCGTGTGTTAGGGCCAAAAATGATTTTGTCTCTGTTTTTGCATTTTTCAATTGCCAGAATTGTATAAGACTGCGTTTTTTTCAAGTTTTAATGGTGAAATCGTTTTGCTGAGCTCGTGGTGTGCGTTTGAGAAGTGACCACGACTTGCTGGGGGGCCCACCAACAATCTGGTAACTATCTTTGTGTTGTTCATGCATTTTATGATTTAATTGTTCTCTTTATTTTTTTGTACATGCATTTTTATTGTGTTAATTAATTCGCTGTTGTACTTTAGTTACTTCGATTCTCTGTTGCAGGTTAGAATGAAGAATTGTGCTAACATGAATTGATCTTATAGATTAGGAACGGATTTGCAGATCCCTAGACTAACCCCATGTGTAGTTAGATATTAGATTACGTCTTTATTTATGATTTTAGAATTAAGTTTAAAACAGAGATTTAATTAGAATAGAACATAGTTTTTATTTTGAGCTTTCTTTGACAAGGATTTGATGGATGGATAAAGTTAATTTCAGTTTTTAATCATAGCTTTCTTATTTCATTTTTATGTAGAATTGGCTTAGCTAGTTATTGATTAATGTAGTTGTTAGTTTACTTTTTAAATGTCATATTTTAATTTCTATTTTTAAGCATTTTCTTATTGCAGTTTGAATTGTTAGAGTAGATATAACATAGTTTTCAATTTATGTAATTTCCTTTCCTAGAATTAAATTGTAATTATATTTCTTAGTTAATGGTTGAATCTAGTTTTGCTTACATAGTATAGAAGTACAATGATGATCGCATTATATTGTTGATGGTCAATAAATATGCAGGGTAATTGACGAATTTCAGTAATGGCTAAATTCTCATTAGATTGTTTAATCCATACCTTTCATTTTGCTATTGAGATTAGTGTTGAGCTTATACCACTTGAATTATCCTTTGTTGTCAAGTGCCATTGAGATATTATCCGACACCGAAGACATTCACACAACCACCAACATTATATTTGAATTTTCATAGGTTGAAAGATAGTTTTCCTGTTTTCATAGATTAATAAATAGTTTTCTTAATTTCATAGATTAAAAAAGATAGTTTTCCTTCTTTCATAGATCAAAAGATATAGTTCCTTTCTTTCATAGTTTCAAAAGATAGTTTAATTGCTGTTGTAGGATAGATAGTCTTTGCTTTGATAGACTAGATAGTAGTTTTGCTTATCATAGGTTCAAGACTAGTTGTTAGTTCTTCTTGCTTTCAATTAAATAGATTTCCTTTCATGAATTAGAAATAGTTTTGAATTAAGAATTTAGTTCACTTGCCTCTTAGGCTAGATAGTTGTTCAATGAGAAGTTTTAATTTGTTTGCTTGCAATAGTTAGTTGTCTATTTGCTTTAGTAGGTTAGTTAGTTGTCTTTGCTTACTTGTCTATTTTCTTTAATAGGTTAGTTAGTTGTCTTTGCTTACTTGTCTATTACTTTAGTAGGTTAGATAGTTGTTTTTGCTTGCTTGTTTACTTTCTTTAGTAGGTTAGTTAGGTGTCTTTGCTTGCTTGTTTATTTATTTGCTTTCATAGGGTAGTTACTCATTGAATATAGGTTGGCAAGTTAAAGAAGTTTTCTTTTGTCATTTGTTTGTTATGCTTAATAGTTGATTTTGCTTATTATGAACTAGTTTTCTTTACATAGGGTTTTTACTTGTTTTCTTAGAACTATCCATCGATCCTTGGCCNTTAGGTGTCTTTGCTTGCTTGTTTATTTATTTGCTTTCATAGGGTAGTTACTCATTGAATATAGGTTGGCAAGTTAAAGAAGTTTGCTTTTGTCATTTGTTTGTTATGCTTAATAGTTGATTTTGCTTATTATGAACTAGTTTTCTTTACATAGGGTTTTTACTTGTTTTCTTAGAACTATCCATCGATCCTTGGCCCAAAAGTACTTAGGTTACATAGTTTCAAGTTGCTTAGTAGGGTTTTCTCATTAGATAGCTTTGCTTGAATATATTAGCCTTTAGATAGCCACTTCCTTAGTTAGACTATACTACTACCAACCCTTCTACCTTTGGCATATATTTTGCTACAACTCTAAGTTTACTTACCCCCGGTTAAAATTTAATTGAGGGGTTTTGGTGTGTTTTTAGTGCATATATAACACCCATCATTTTTGGCGTTGTGGCCGGGGAGTTGTCTCAAGGTAATAAGTAGTTAGGAATTAGATCATTTCTAGACCTTAGCATTAGTTTGGTGGTGGGGGAAATTTAAGATGAGAGGTAAGAACCTATGCATCTGCTATAGCAGGTTCCCCCAAACCCAATGGTAGTTTTTCCTTTTGTTTTTGTTTAATTTCATGAATAGACCTAGAAACCCAATGGTAGCTTTTTCTTTTTTCTTTTATGAATAGACCTAGAGACCCAAAAGGGAGATACATTGAATCTAAATCAGACCTTTCAACCAAGGTTCCTTTCGATCTTTTCAGGGGAAGGAAATTTCCACTCATAAGATCCTCAGATCGATACCGAAAAACAGGAGCTAGCTCAACCCAAAGAGCTAAAGTAGTCTCTGAAGAGACTAAGACATGGAGCATTATAGAACAAAAAATTGAAGCATCAATAATAGTGGGATATGAGGCAAGATCACTCGAGCCTTCTGTAGAACCAAACAATACAACCTTTGTTTTCTTACCACCACCAGGAGATCCTAACTTTGTGGACATCATCTTTGTGTGAACCAAGTTTTATCAAATGGAAAGATGAATTCAGAAGAAACCACTAGCCTGAGGTAACTTTCTCAAATCCTAGCAGCAGTCGTGATTTCTTCTTTTCAGGAAGAACACATCTTGACAATAGCTAAGAAATTGTCTACCTCTTCGAAAATATTAGAAGAATCAAGGTCCTATGAGCTAAAAAATGACTTTCCTTGCCAAAATGTGAAGGAAGCCGAAAAATTATGGACTACATCCAGTGAAGAGCAATCATTAAGACCTAAGATTGAGGAGTTCTCAACATCCATCTCAACAGATCCTTTATGTACTTTAGAAATCAAACATCCAAAAGAAAAGGATCTGCACAACATGATGAAGGAGAGCATAGAAATTACTATTGATGAACATCAAGATTACATTGAAATTTGGTTTCGAGAGGTCATCAGGCCACAATACTATTCTCTTCTTCAACACCTTTTGATGCCCAAACAAGTAGGTTGGTTGGTTCTTCATATCTAGGTAATCACCGCGGTAACTTTTTCATACATGGATATGACTATGTTTCTTATCTTGCTCCGCACATGGTTACATTGGAAGAGTTCTTACACTTGAATAAGGATTTTCCCTTTCTTTTTAGGTAGGGTAGGATAGTAAATAAAAGATGCATGTTGTTAGCTTAGCTTAGAGTCTAATGCAACCTCATTTTACATTTTCTTTTAATAAAATAACTATGAGATACATGTTCCAATGACTTGATCTCATTAGTCTTTGATATTTTAGAGTGTGGTTTTTTTTCTAGAGACTTCTATAGGTATTTATTTCACCAGGAGTAGACAGTTTCAAGGAAATATAAACGAAGGATTCGTCTTCGAAACATTGTTATACTTGAACCTTGTTGTCTGCTAAGCATCAAATGAATAATGACTTGTTGTAATTAGCCATGTTTTTTCAAAGACTTTCATCTTCTTTTTGTCAAGGCATCTTAAATAGCAGTTGCTCTTGAACCTTCACCACTATATAAGGAAGTGACACCGTAACCATCAAGCTTAGAGGTCTCTCGTATAGTTTTCCCAAGAAGCCTAAGTAAGTGAGTAAAGTATCTTTATTAAAGAGTAACAATGAGGTATAATTAGTGGTTAGTCATGGAAACACCACAATAACTTACAAAAGAAGAAAGTGAGTTGAGCCTAGAGATACCTTTCTGTTCTTTCTCAATGGTGCCATCCACTACACACTAAATAACTTGATTATACCATATCTTTAGAAAGTACACGTCCGCTTAAGTACCCCTTACATCAGGACAATCACTAAGGAATATATATAACATAAATTCATCCTCTAACATAAATACCATCCCAATAAAAAAAAAAAAAAAGTTGTTTTCAGAGATGTCCCCCCCATCTTCTTGCATAAAGCAATCTTATACTAAAATCTTAAAAGATGGAGGGCCAGTCTCTGAGGGTGTAAGAGGCTAACCTGTCGAGATATTGAACAGGTCTGCTGGTAGCGGGTACCGACCTGTGGTATGACTAGGTAAACTTGTTAGAGTACTGAACAGGCTTGTTGGCAGTGAGGCATTCTACCTAGCGAGGATGATAATCTGACAAAACAAATAAATAATAAATTTAAACTTGTCCTGATGTACGACATTACTTGTAGACAAAGCTGACATGAAGTATGTATGATTAAGCTAAGGTTAATGAACTCCATAAACTTGCCATTGGGAAATAAATCTAAGACTATCTTGAAAATCTCTTGCCTACCTCTTCTTATCTATATATAGGATCTCTTATCCTATAAGTGGGGCCATCTTCTAACTGTCTCGTCAGACCAATCTGTGAAATTTTATCTTTACACTTGACATACTATAAATCTTCGGCTATTGGGGGATACTAACTGGTTTCCTATACTTTTGATTGTGAGGTGTCACAATGCTTAGGTGTGGGCGAGGGGTTCATGAGCTGACAAATGATCATTGCCTAGAGAAATAAAGCTTTGCAAGAATTTTTGTATTATTTTCATGATACAAGTTATTACATCAACAATCATTTTATCTTGAAGTGCTAAACTCCTGTGTGCTATAAATTGTTGTATATGTCCTTAACAGACCACTCAGTTGGTTTATTTTTTGTTACAGGCTGTTCATTGTAGGTTTGACATTACATTTTTGTTACAGGCTGTTCATTGTAGGTTTGACATTACATGTTCTATGCAAGTGGATTGAGTGAGCATGGTGGAAAAATCAACAACAATGGAACACTCTTAGCCTACCTCAACTCCTATTCACTATGTTCGTGGCCTCTGAGGAATCAATTGCCTCAGCCACAAAGATCCCAAGAGTTAAAGATCGCTGATTTAAACACCACGAGTTGCCAAGAGCAAGCTATAACATGGTTTTCAAAAATGAATTTCAGAACATCTCTGGAGCTAAGGGATACTCCAAGTAGTGGACAAAAGAGGAGCTAATCAACCCTATCATAGTCATCACCAGATTGATTACATGTGAAGGTAGATATTCCATCTTTAAAGCCTATCAATTTCGATTATTATCTCACTTTCAGTTCAATAATACATTGTAAATTTCCATTTTACTTCTTAAAGAGTCTTGAGAAGATGTCTTCCCAAGTGAGGAAGGATGTAACTAATACCCATAACAACCTATTTCACCACGGCCTTATCAAAATACTTGTCTTATCCGAGTTGGAAAAACAGGAGAAAACATGGGATGAGTTCATTTACCAATTTGAAAACCCTCATCTTACAATCAAGACTAGTAAGAAGACTCTTGATCTAGGGACTGTTACTCCACCCAAACCCTCATGCTCAAGCTATTCCTTTACCGGACCAAAAGTCCAAGAAACTTGTTGATACCACTGCAGCCTCATCGGGAAAGAAGACCAAGAAGCCTATTTCTAACCCCCCTCTAAAAACAGTAAAGACCAAGAAGCCTATTGCTAATTCATGGCACGAGGACGTGCCATATCTTTGGTTTGGGGGGGAGTTTTCCTGAGATAAAAATTCTAAGCATTGCCCATTTGTATAGAAAACCCATGAGCAGGGATGATTTTAAGGATGGAAATTTATTTTAAAATGTAGAAACCTTGGCGAATCTTAGTAATCCTTCATATGCCAACTATAAATGTTTGGCGATATTTTTGTAAAAATATTCAAATTTCTAAGGATTCTATATAGTTTGTATAAAATTTTGGCGATTTTTAAGGTAAAATAATTTTATCCTATAGAATTTGGGTGAATCATTTTTAGAATAGCGAATCTTTTTTTGGGAAAAAACATGGAAAATTAGCCCATGAGCGAAATTTAGCCCCTAAAATCATCCCTGCCCATGAGAAGAGGAAGTAGGATTTCTGCCAAAATTTTGTCATGCTGTCTTTTTACAAAGTCTTGGGATATTATATCAGCAATTGTTTGTATTGGTATGCTAAATTTTATACTGCTGAAATCATTGTGTGTGTTATAAGCTCCTGTGCGTTTTTATGTTTATGATATAGAAGACTTCTTATACTTAACTACTCTTTGTGATAAATACAGAGCGATTACAACTGCTAAATACTTACTGTCATCTGTATTCCAAGCTTATGAAAAGAGGATAAGTTGTTTGAATTGTTACATATTGATGACAGATAATAAAAATTCTCCTAGTCACCATGCCTACCAGTACAAACCAAGCCTTTTGTTAGTATCTGTCAGTTCTGTCAGTCACCAGTGATCACATTTACTCTTTCATGTGATTGATAGGGTTATTAGGTCAAATTGTTATATTTTCAAAATAAAATTATCAAATAAAATTATCAAATAAAATTTGACATATCTTGGTTGTAAAATTGTCATTGGTGTGTATAGGTGTCATTACTACTCCCTCCACTCATCCAAGGTAATAAATTTTCATCATGGTCATGTCATCATTCCTTGTCATAAATTTTCAAATGATTGTCTTGGTCAAAGTTCTACTTAAAAATTGGTTTATGAATTAAGGAAGATGAATCTGACAAAAGTGAAAGAGGTTTTTGTCAATAATAGACCAAGAAACCAAAATGTCCTTCATTTTATGCATAGGTTTTATTGTTTTAGAGAAATCCCCCAAATACAGTCACTATAGGAGGGTTTCTGCACATTTGGATAGATTGACTCGAAGTCAGTTTTTCAGAGGTTTGGAGAAGGCATTTGCAGTTCTTGATGGTTCCATTGTGTAGAAGACATCATAAAATTTCCATCCATACCACTTTCAGCCCAAAAATCCTCTGTGAAGGCCTCCAAAATCCCTATCAAAGACTACGCTGCACTTCTGCTAAGAGCACGCTGCACTTCTACAAGTTTTGAGTAACCAACTTCAATATGGGATTCTGAACAAATGGGAAAGTAATTTTGAAACTTGGAGGAGGTTTTTGTTAATAACATACCAAAATACAGTAAATTCTCTCATGTTTTTTATATACTTTATGGTTTGGGATATATTCTATCATCTTAGAGTCCTATGCTTTCAGAAAATAAAACACTCTGTTTTTCCTGTTTTAGTCATATTTTCTTTTCGTGTTTTCCTAACAACTGGAAGTGAAGTTTTGAAAACAAAGAGAGGTTTGTATCAAGGACATATTAAAAAAAAATAACCTCTCTCAGTTTCTAAATATATGTTATGGTTTTTGATATATTCAATTCTCTTAGAGGCCTAGGTTTTCAAAAAATAAAACACTCCGTTTTTCCTGTTTTAGTCATGTTTTCTTGGTGTGTTATCCTAACGACTGAAAGTGAATTTTTGAAAACCAAGAGAGGTTTTTGTCAAGGACATATTCAAAAACAAAAACCTCTATCAGGATTTACGCAGGTTTTACTGTATTGTATTTATAGATGTCACTTTGATACCTATTTTTCACAAGTTCGCCATGCCAGAATTGTTGCGCTTATGGGAAGTCACTTTTGAAACTAATTTTGTAGAGATAAAATTGATGTTTTTCATGGTTAAAAGGATCGAGGGTATAATATACATATCAAGGATTCCTCACATGTCATTAGTAGCCTCCAAAAACTCCAAACCCTCCAGTTTAAACTTAGAGAGCATGAAACATTGAGTTCTCATTTACGCCATGATAACATTGTCCTACAAGCCAAGATGACTTCTCTACAGCGTTAGGTTGATGATATTAACTGTCACCAATAATAGTCTCTGGATTCAATTGAAACACCACAAAAATCCTAAGTCAAAATCCCCCAGGCAAGAGGGAGAAACTTCTAAAGATAATCCACCCCCTCCTTCACAAGTTTAGTCATAAAGGGAAATTTCTTTTTGTTTGCAGTGGGACCTGCAAAATCTTAGGTGTGGGGGTTAATGTTGGGCCCGAGATATGATCACTTTTATGACGGTTATTATGCACTTTTTCCACATGTACACATGTGTTTTTCATCTTTTGAAGGAGCTTTTTGAAGAATTTTATGGTAAAATAGTATGATCGACATAAGGTATGTATGATTCATGTTTAATGATTATATCGAGCATAATTTATCATGTTTTCATGCTTCCAAGGATCTTATTCATGTTTTTTTGATGTTATAGGGTGAAAATGCACTACATTTCTGCTTCCGACACTCAGTTTGACACTCATTCCAACACTTGTTACGGTACCCGATCCGACACTCCTTCCAACATTGCGTATTGCACAAAAATGGAGGGCGACTTGGAGGTTATGATATTGGCGGCCATTGATGGGAAAATCAGGAGCATGGGTTTTTTTCATCCTTATCCCCTCCAGCTACTGAACTCTTGACAACTCGATTTTGGGTTGTTATGGTGGGTGATTATTGGCTCTCTCTGTTTCGGCAGTTAGGGCACCATTAATGAAATTTTCCAATTTTAGAAGTGGTTCGAACCTCCTGTGATCGACCACTTGGTCTGTAAACATTATAAATACCACCATGGTGGTCAGATAATCGTCAAGCAGTAGAAAAAGTCATGTGTTAGAGCCAAAAATGATTTTGGCTCTGTTTTTGCATTTTTCAATTGCCAGAATCGTATAAGACTGCGTTTTTTTCAAGTTTTAACGGTGAAATCATTTTGCTGAGCTCGTGGTGTGCGTTTGAGAAGTGACCATGACTTGCTGGGGGGCCCACCAACAGTCTGGTAACTATCTTTGTGTTGTTCATGCATTTTATGATTTAATTGTTCTCTTTATTTTTTTGTACATGCATTTTTATTGTGTTAATTAGTTTGCTGTTGTAGTTTAATTACTTTGATTCTCTGTTGCAGGTTAGAATGAAGAATTGTGCTAACATGAATTGATCTTATAGATTAGGAACGGATTTATAGATCCCTAGTCTAACCCCATGCGTAGTTAGATATTAGATTACATCTTTATTTATGATTTTAGAATTAAGTTTAAAACAGAGTTTTAATTAGAATAGAACATAGTTTTTATTTTGAGCTTTCTTTGACAAGGATTTGATGGATGGATAGATAGAGTTAATTTCAGTTTTTAATCATAGCTTGCTTATTTCATTTTTATGTAGAATTGGCTTCACTAGTTGTTGATTAATGTAGTTGTTAGTTTACTTTTTCAATGTCATATTTTAATTTCTATTTTTAAGCATTTTCTTATTGCAGTTTGAATTGTTAGAGTAGATATAACATAGTTTTCAATTTATGTAATTTCCTTTCCTAGAATTAAATTGCAATTATATTTCTTAGTTAATGGTTGAATCTAGTTTTGCTTACATAGTATAGAAGTACAATGATGATCGCATTATATTGTTGATGGTTAATAAATATGCAGGGTAATTGACGAATTTCAGTAATGGCTAAATTCTCATTAGATTATTTAATCCATACCTTTCATTTTGCTATTGAGATTAGTTTTGAGCTTATACCACTTGAATTATCCTTTGTTGTCAAGTGCCATTGAGATATTATCCGACACCAAAGACATTCACACAACCACCAACATTATATTTGAATTGTCATAGGTTAAAAGATAGTTTTCCTGTTTTCATAGATTAAGAAATAGTTTTCTTTCTTTCATAGATTAAAAAGATAGTTTTCCTTCTTTCATAGATCAGAAGATATAGTTCCTTTCTTTCATAGTTTCAAAAGATAGTTTAATTGCTGTTGTAGGCTAGATAGTCTTTGCTTTGATAGACTAGATAGTAGTTTTGCTTATCATAGGTTCAAGACTAGTTGTTAGTTCTTCTTGCTTTCAATTAAATAGATTTCCTTTCATGAATTATAAATAGTTTTGAATTAAGAATTTAGTCCACTTGCCTCTTAGGCTAGATAGTTGTTCAATGAGAAGTTTTAATTTGATTTCTTGCAGTAGTTAGTTTTCTATTTGCTTTAGTAAGTTAGTTAGTTGTCTTTGCTTACTTGTCTATTTGCTTTAATAGGTTAGTTAGTTGTCTTTGATTACTTGTCTATTGCTTTAGTAGGTTAGATAGTTGTCTTTGCTTGCTTGTTTACTTTCTTTAGTAGGTTAGTTAGGTGTCTTTGTTTGTTTGTTTATTTATTTTCTTTCATAGGGTAGTTACTCATTGAATATAGGTTGGCAAGTTAAAGAAGTTTGATTTTGTCATTTGTTTGTTATGCTTAATAGTTGCTTTTGCTTATTATGAACTAGTTTGCTTTACATAGGGTTTTTACTTGTTTTCTTAGAACTATCCATCGATCCTTGGCCCAAAAGTACTTAGGTTACATAGTTTCAAGTTGCTTAGTAGGGTTTTCTCATTAGATAGCTTTGCTTGAATAGATTAGCCTTTAAATAGTCACTTCCTTAGTTAGACTATACTACTACCAACCCTTCTACCCTTGGCATACATTTTGCTACAACTCTAAGTTTACTTACCTCAGGTTGACAATTTAATTGAGGGTTTTTAGTGCATATATAACACCCATCATAGTACAATGCATTCCCTAAAAAAGCAAGACATTTATTAGTTATGTGTTTTATTTTACAAGTCCTTGAATTTTTATGGAGAATACTTTCGTTGCTCTTAGGACCATTAGGGCAAGCATATAGAGGATTAATATTTGGCTTTTGTCTTTTTCCAGCTATAAGCCTCTAGCCCTTCAACCCTTTCTTCCCATGAAATGAAGTATAATCCCTTCTTGGGTCAATATTCCCGAAGACCCAAAACATGAGGAAACAAAAGGGAAGAAGCATGGAAAGTGATAAGCATGTGCGGGAATGGTACGATGACCCTCCAAGGATACCCCCTAGTAGCAACCATTTTTCCAAGGGTAACCCAGTTACTAGGACAACATGTCAACCACCAAGGTGAAATGATTAAAAAGGCATAATTCCAAGCAAACATTTTCAAAATCAATAAAGGACCCTTTGCAACATGTTCTAATGCTTCAATTATTAAAATGACACTTACCACAAGATTGGACTTGTTACCTCATGAAGAAAGACATGCCTTCCTCTGTGGGCTAAGCTGGTGTAGTGGATGTCGCTTCCATCAATCAAATGGTGATGTGTGGTGAGTGAAGGGGCTCTGCCTACTCATCTAATTCTTGGTACTCCATGTCTGCAACCCGAGGGTCTCGAGACATAATCTCCTTAGTTATCCCCAGGCATGGGGGGAAACAATTTGGAGAATAACCTTCAGTATGGGTTAGCTTTGAATTTAATTTCTTAGCTTGCACTATATTTACCATTTTTATAGGATTATTAAGTGACTATAAGAATGGTTTTGCACACATAGTGCTTACACCTCACAAGTTTAGTTACCCTGGATTGATAAATAAATTATTTGGAATTTAGAGAACTAAATAACTTGGCATATGAATTTGTTTTTCTTCTTATATTCAAAGCATTTAAACGAAAAAAGAACAAAGAACACTATTTTGTTTTCTTCTTTCTCTTTTCTCGCATCTAGGACAAAGTTCCATTTGTGCATTTTGCATCAGAAAGAGAAAATATTGCATTTCAAGTTTTAAAATATTGTTCATGCATTTTGTTTTATTGGAACTCTTTTTCATTGTAGAATTAATGTAAATTTCTATTTGTCGGTGTTCTTATAAGATTCATTTTTGCAAGAGTCTCAAACAACATTAGTTGCACTTCCATACCCTTTGAGTAAAGAACAATTGCTAAAAATAAACGCTATTTTTAAAATGTATTAGACTTTTGTTTCTAGGGTCCACAAATTAGTCCAGGTGTTAAGCCCTAATATTGGCTCATTACCCCTTAATTGGGGCATATTACATTAGTAATTTTATTTTATTTATGTCGGCTTTATTCCATTAGTTGCAATTATACCTCCTAGTCTCCTATATATACCAAGGAGACATTTTCATTTGGAATCATCTTGGAATTGTACATTTATGTGGGCATAAGGAGGTTTCCCCCTCGAAGAGGCTTATTATCTGAATTTCTCTCTTTTTCAAGGCGTTGAGTACTTATTCTGAGGTTTTTCTATGCTATATTGATATTTGGTTCTTAACATATGGTATCAGAGCTCAAGGTCTTGGGGTTTCATTGCTACATCTGAGACACCTTGGAATTTTCACTATAACTTTTTTTTCTACAATGTTTCAGAAGGAACGAATTGGAGGATATTTAGTAGATGGATCAAGGTACGTTTGGTTAAAATTTCAGCTCCCGAGGCCATATAATTTCGGATATACAACCTGTGCAAGATAGGGTTCTGGAATCATTCTGAACTGAGTCATTGCGGATTTTTTGCTATAAAAGTTTTGTTGTAATGTTTCAGACCCTGAAATCCAGAGGATATTCACAGAAATTAGGAAGGTATCTATGGTAAAACGTTCATCTTTTGGGTCTTCTTAAATTTGTAGATTCACCCTGTGGAAGATAGGGTATCTGACTAGTCCTATTGACTAGTCTCAAGAAGGTGTTCCAGGTAAAACAATCATAACTTCTTCCTAGAGTATCCAAATTGAGTGAGACTAGTTGCATTGGATAATGGACAGTCTTTAGTATTTCTGGTACAAATTTCAAAATTTTATATCAATTATTTTGTGCGGGGCACTCTATACAAGTGAAATCTCCCGGAAAGGCCAAAAATCAGCAAGTTATGGGGAAGTTACCGTAAATTCCACTTGGAACATCCAATTTTGATCAGACCCATGGCATTACAGAGAAGAAATATTAGAGAACTACAAAAAATAAAGTTTCATACCCAAAAGGGCCGAACATTTGGAGATACAACAGAAGAAATATTGTCTAGCAGAACGACCTCAAAATCAAGGTTCAAAAGTGATACTTGGCCAACATGCCACCCAAAAAGGGAACTTCTACACCAAATAATCCCCCAGATAATCCTACATGGACTCTTGATGAAGGTGAAGAAATGCGTAAGGACATAAATGATTTACAAGATAAGATAGTAACAAAATATTAACTACAAGAGATGATGGAGGGTTTAAAAGGGGAGATCATGGAAGGATTGAAAAATTTCATAATAAAGAGGACACCTGAAAGTGAAAATGTATCCCATGAAATTCATGACGAGGACACAATGAAGGTGAATCAAGAATGGAGAAATTCCAACTTTGGGTTGAAGACCAACCACGTTCCTAAGATCGATATGAGGAAGTTTGATGGCAAGGACCCAATCACATGGATACTTCAGATGGAGCAATTCTTTGATCTCCATAATGTGCCACATACACAAAAGGTACGAATTGCTTCTTTATATTTAGAACTCAATCAATTTGTATGGTATCAATGGATTGGTTCTGGCAAATCACTCGTCACTTGGACAATTTTCACGGAAGAAATGATAGCACACTATGAGGATACAAGGAGAAATACCTTCTTTAGCCAATTGATAAATCTCAAGCAAAGGGGTTCAATTACAAAGCACATTGAGAACTTCCAAAGATTGAATATAAAGGTAACAGATATTCCAGATGAGCACTTGATTGATGTATTCATAGGAACTTTAAAGGATAACATTCAACATGAGGT
>JASDQU010738991.1:200159-238891 GCA_032191745.1 Picea mariana | reverse complement strand
TATGTGGCACATTATGGAGATCAAAGAATTGCTCCATCTGAAGTATCCATGTGATTGGGTCCTTGCCATCAAACTTCCTCATATCAATCTTAGGAACGTGGTTGGTCTTCAAACCAAAGTTGGAGTTTCTCCATTCTTGATTCACCTTCCTTGTGTCCTCGTCATGAATTTCATGATATGCATTTTCACTTTTGGGTGTCTTCTCTATTACAAAATTTCTCAATGCTTCCATGATCTCCCCTTTTAATCCATCCATCTTAGTATCCAACTTAGCTTCCATTGAATCCATATTAGTATCCAACTGAGCTTTCATTGAATCCATCTTAGTATCCAACTAAGCTTCCATTGAATCCATCTTCTTTTGTAATTCATTTATGTCCCTACGCATTTCTTCACCTTCATCAAGAGTCCAATTAAGATTTTTTGGAGGCTTATTTGGTGTAGAAGGTCCATTTTTTGGTGGCATGTTGGCCAAATATCACTTTTGAATCGTGATTTTGAGGCAGTTCTGCTAGACAATATTTATTTTGTTCTATCTCCCAAGTTTCGACCCTTCTGGGTATGAAACTTTCTTTTAGGTAGTTTTCTGATATTTCTTCTCTACAATGCCATAGGTCTGATCAAAATTGGATGTGCCAAGTGGAATTTACAGTAACTTCCTCACAACTTGCTTATTTTTGGTCTTTCCAGGAGATCTCACTTGTATAGCATGCCCCTCACAAAATAATTGATATAAACTTATGAAACTCATACCCAAAATACTACAGACTGTCCACGATCCAATGCAACCAGTCCCACTCAATTTGGATACTCTAGCAAGAATTTATTATTGTTTTACCTGGAACAGCTTCTTGAGACTAGTCAATAGGACTAGTCAGATACCCTATCTTACACAAGGTGTATCTACAAATTTAAGATGACCCAGAAGCTAAAATTTTTACCAAAGATATCTTACTAATTTCTGTAAATGGCCTCCAGATTTCAAGGTCTGAAACGTTACAGAAAAGGTTTATAGCGAAAATTCCGCAATGACTCATTTCAGGATGATTCCAGAACCCTATCTTGTATAGGATGTATCTCCAAAATTATAAGGCCTCAGGAGCTTAATTTTTAACCCAACGTACCTTGATTTGTCTTCTAAATATCCTCCAAGCCGTTCCTTCTGAAACATTGTAGAAAAAAAGTTATAGCGAAAATTCCACGGTGTCTCAGATGTAGCAGCGAAACCCCAAGACCTTGAGCTCTGATACCATATGTTAAGAACCAAACATCAACATAGCATAGAAAAACCTCAGGAAAAACACTCAACACCTTGAAAAAGAGATAATTTCAGATAATAAGCCTCTTCGAGGGGGCAACCTCCTTTTACCCCACTTAAATGTTCAAGTACAAGATGATTCAAAATGAAAATGTCTCCTTGGTATATATAGGAGACTAGGAGGTATAATTACAAGTAATGGACTAAAGCCGCCATAAATAAAATAACATCACTAATATAACATGGCCCAATTAAGGGGTAATGAGCCAATATTTGGGCTTAACATATTTTAGAAAGAGGTCTAGAAGAATACAAGTAAACCACTCAAACTCGTCCTTATGCTCATTCTCAGACATACAAACACAAAGCTTTGAGAGAAATTATGTAGCAGAAGAAGTAAGAAAATGGAGATCTGTATTTTTAGATGAGAAAGTTAGTTGCATAATGAAGTCTAAACAAATGTTATTCTAATGATCTAACCCTTTCTTTGATGGTGCTCTCCTCCCTTTAAATCTTCTCCCAATGATTCTTTGAAATGCTTTTCCCTAGTAGTTAGGGTTTATGCTCTTTTAGAAGTTTCCCATGTCGTTCTTCTTTATGGAATGAAGAGTAGATCCTCTAAATCAATGTTTTAGTAAACACTAATTAATGAATTATGTCATTTAAATTAATGCCTCTAAGTGGGACCCACTTCACCTTTTTATAAAAGTTATTTAATAAACTTTTATTTCCAAAATTTGAAGTTGACTGCCTAAAAAACATCAACTTCATTTTAATTTTTTGAACATGATAAGTGATTTCTCAACCATCGAAACCATTCTAGAAATAATATCCATTATTATATCTTTCCAATGAGCCATCTTGAGCGAAATTTGGAGGTTTGTATCTCAACTTATAGCCTTGGGAAGTCAAGGTTCCAAATAGATTTCCCAGGAAGCTATGAAAAGAGAGTTGTATGTTATTTTAATTTCTAGAAATATTATGGCCAAATTTATCCATTAAAACCTATCTCATTATCTTCCTTTTCGAATTACCTTTCCAACAAGGTATCATTTTCCCAAAAAAGATGTCTAGATCAAGCGTTATGAGCTTTGGATGGTGGCGACTCAACCACAGTCGATTTGATTCGTGGGTAAATCTTGTCCCTTGATTTGATTCCACCTTTTTTTAGTATCACATTCATTTGGGAAAGGAAAAAATTAATGTTCATAATGAATAAGCTTCCCTTATCATTCATGTGTGAAATAAAGGAGCGTATGGAAGCCTCATTATAGCTCTCGTGCCTTAGAAAAATTCATGCCTTGGTAATATTTTGGTCACCCAGTCACTGCCCAACCATCACATAGTCACCTTCTGTGTCACTGACCATTCATATTTTTCCATCCATGTGTCACCCGGGGGTAGGTTCACCTCACTGCGATGTGTCACCCACGAATAGGTCCATGTCTCTACCACATGTCCCAATATGGTAGGTCCACAAAAAGAGGGAAGAAACTTAGGATAATAAATAATATTTTTATCACTCTGTAATTTCTTTGGGCCACATCAAATAAACCCAGAGGTAACCACAAACCGCTTGGAAAAAAGAATCTAGCATTGCCAGTTTCAGAGAGGGATCTCTCATGCAACTCAGTCACCCAGTGTTACCTCAGTAACTAGTTGTGTAATCAGTTCAATGGATAGATATTCTGTCAAAATCTAAGTTTAAAAATATTGGGGAAGGGATGAGTGTATATTCCATTGGGAAATGGAGCCAACTTCTGAGATATACTATGAAGATTAATACAACTATGTACTCCTGAGGGAACAGAGGCAAATTAAGCATACCTTTCAACAATAAATAATATTCAGATGATGTAAAGACATACATAAGAAAATCCCATTATGAATGAGAGCATTTGATAAGAATGAATTCTTAATTGTAACTTTAGAAGAAATAACATAAAGGTCGACTACAATGAACATAGCACCTAACAAAGGGTGAATTCTAGACCTACAATCATTAAAACATGACACCTACATTATCTATATGAAGGGAGCATCTATCAAGGATGAATTCCAATCATTTACTCTTAGCTATGATTTAGAAGAAAGAACATAAGTGAAATGAATGTGAACTAGAGGAAAACACACTGAAAGAGCACACCGTGATGAATCTATGCTATAAAAAAACACTCTCTACTTGTATTTGAAATTCATGAATATATACAGAGTTTTCCAGCTACAAAGGAAGGATTTTCTCTAATAAGTCGACCCCCACCCCCCCCCTCTCTACATTGAGAATAGTCTCTAATATATAAAATGTCTTATTAGATAGTTGCAAACAGAATCCAAAATATCTGGGATCCTCCCATCAAATTTTGCATGTCTATAGCTCACAAGATCTCTTGAAATATACTCGATTTAGCTTGCTATGCAGTCTTACTTAGGTTTTTAATCTTTTTTAAAGTGTTAAGCCAACTAGGTTGATCTTACTCAATGCCTTTGACTTCTTCAACTTTAGCCACCTTCTTTTATTATTTTTCCCTTTTGCTTCTACCAGCTTGTGTACTATTTTCATCCTCAGACTCATTAATAATCAAATCCTTTAGAACAGGATTCAACCTGATCCTCAACTTATTGGCAGATTTTGTATGAGACTTTCTTGTTATGACTTGTGCAACATGCATTTCTCCCTTCTTCTCTGATGATTTTTTCGTACTCTTCAAACCTTCTGGTTTGCTGGAACCAACTGAGTCTTTCATTAAAATTTTCCCCTCAACATCCTCTAATTTGTTACGAAACATGAGTCCGTCTTTCCCACAACCGCTAACAAACTGAAAAAAGAGAAGGATGAATTAAATGGATGATTCAATTTGCAGAGATTTCTCTCTGTAATAGACAATTAACTGATTTTCTGGTGCTTACGTGTGCGTTTGGAACTAAGTGGATGAATGGTGCACAAACATGGTCCTCATGAATCTCCCCTTTGATGACTTGGCTTGACATCAAGCTTTTTTGTCATGCGTAGCTCTTAGAGTGGACCCTTGATGTGATATTAGAACGTGATTACAGAGGTTGTTGAGGGTGGTTTGGATCCACACTGCTCTAACTTTTGCAATCAATCACAAATTTCCACCTACCCCACACTCTATACCATGGTTTGAATTGTGGAGACCGCTTTACATATTAAACTTTGATCATTTTGTAACTCCGCAATAGACATGAGCCATCGATCTCTTTGGTGATCTGTGGTATGGATTACCTCACTGAAATATGCATTATCCTTCTATTTTAGCACCCCCGCTAAGGTTTCATCAATCTGTCAAATTAAGGTTCTGCTTATCATGCTTAAAAACAACACTATTTTTTCCTGTTTTTTGAAAGAAGATCAAACAAGAAATATTAACATAGGCTCCTACTAGGGATGGTGTCCTCCCTATGAGGCACCAAATAACTCACTGACCAGGTACCCGATTCATTGATCTGATCCCAATCCTAAAACCTGCAACTTGTGATTTATCCCCCAACAGACTAACTATGCAACTGAAAAACAAACTGCAATCGAAACTACTGCAAACAATTATCCGAAGCTGAAAATAATCGATACTATAATAAAACTATAATTGTTGTTAACACACTTCTGAAAATCGTAATTAAAAACTGTTAAAACATGCTCATAGTGCTGAGCTTATTCAGGCACATTCCTACCTACCCTAAGCTACTCCATGAGCTTCTAGATCAGGTAAAATATAAAATCCAGTGCAACCATATAAGTAGTTTGTCTACTATTCGACCTCCTTGCTTACACTCCTTTGGAGGAAAAATAAGAAGCCTACTTAACAACCACTCCAATGAAAACTTGCAAATAATTTTGACAAAATTCAAAAGCTTAGGGCCGCTTTCCAACTCTAAGAAAACTGCAAAAGGATCCTCAAATGAATTCAAAAAATAATCATACTGTATTAACCTTTCAACTACATCTTTGATTTCATGTAAATCCAACTGTTGACTGTCATCAAAGCACTGAAAATATGCATTGGAATACTGTAATAAAATATCTTTTGGGAACAAAGACATAGCTGATTTTGACAGTAACCCATGATCACTTTGACTTTCAGACTTACAACTGATTATAGGCTACAACATGTGACTATTAAAATCTTCCATATAATCATCTACTCGGTCATGAAAAATGGTAATAGATTGCTGCTAATTTATAATTTCCAAATCTTGATTCATATGACTTTTTTCTAGCTTAAATTTCTATACCTCATTAACAATTATAAAACTTTTCTTCAAAATCTTAAATGCAGAAAAACATAATGGCACAAAGTTGTCTTGAGTTGATTCACAATGTTCTTTATCTACAATGCATTAGTATGAGATTGTTGACTTGTAACATTTTACAAATTCTCCTTTAGTAATTGGAATGAGGAAAAACATAAGGGTAAATTCCCTTCACCTGATTTGATACTTTCCTCATGTTCTTCATTGCTGTCACAATTAAAGTCTACAGGCTGACTGTTTTTCTTGGATTGCTGAAAACAATCATTTTCTGATGGATGAAATACAATTGCTTGTTCTGAATAGGTAAGCTCAAAATCAACAATATAGTCATCATCATATTCATCGTACTTGGGAAAGTCAACTACATCTTCAATGTCATCAATCATGAAAACTGGACCATCAACTTGATATTTAACAAATTGATTTGTACTTTTACCTTCATGACATTCATTACTGAAACTTTCGAAAGAATCCATGGCCAAATCGTTTCTCTACTCATGATGACATAAACCGAGATTCAAATCAGCATCAAAACCATTTGGGCCAACAACCTCTTCTTGAAAAGGTGAAATACATTTCTCAGTAAAAACATCAACATTTAAAACTTCAAGAGCATGCATAATATTGTCACCCTTCGATTCAAATTTCAGATCAGTTATTTCTTGTTTAGGTTCACTATCATATTCTTCAACATCCTCATGAGTCATCTACTATCCTCATGAGGGTTCTCCAAATTCACATGGCCATAATTCTTCAAGACATATAAGAAACAATATTCCATGGTTTTCTCCCGCTTTGGGTTTCCACATAAAAACACTAGTGTACTGTGTATGTGTATGATTGCTCATTTGTTCATTGTTTATTTACTCTGAAATTATCGGATGATAATTATACACTGATATAACACTTGCATTATATGGTTGAAAAGGTTTAAATTGCTCTATTACTGATTCACCCCCCCTCTCAGTAATCCAACAATTGGAATTGGAGCAGGTTCCTTCAGAAATTAGTTTAGCCACTGAAAGGTAGATCATGGAGAGAAACAACATGTATAAAAATGGAATACCACAATTGGATGAAAACATATACACGGGCACATGGATTTGAAATTTGACAATCAGTTGTATATGGATACAAAGAACCAACAATTCCGCTGACAAATGAAAGAGCAATGAAACTCAGGAAAAATAATTCCAAAGCCACAAATGCACTTCTGAATGGTCTTTGTGAATCAATATACACCAAAGTTATACATTGTAAATCCGCTAAAGAGATTTGGGACAAGCTCCAAAATATTTATGAAGGATATTCAAAAGTCAAAGCAACAAAGCTTCAAACTTACAGAGGTCAGTTCAAACAACTAAAGATGAAGGAATATGAGAATATTGTAGCTTACTTCTTACGATTCAATGAAACAGTAAATGCAATCATAGGATTGGGAGAAGAAATTAAAGAATCTGTAATTGTTCAAAAGGTGCTAAGATCTCTTCCTATGAGATTTGATCATAAGATATCAACACTAGAAGAAAGAGCAGATCTAGACTCAATAAGCATGGATGACCTACATGGAATATTTAGACCATATGAAATGAGAGTTGAACAAGAAAATCCATATATAAAAGAAGTAACTTTCAAAGCATCCAAAAGGCCAAAGAAAAAGAAAAAGAAAAAGCAAAAAGAAAAAGAACATAGCAACAACAGTGACATTTCAGAAGAAGATGAAGAAATGGCCAACTTTGTCAGAAGATTGAATAAGGGAACCAATAACATATATAAAGGTAAGTTTCCATTGATTTGTTTTAATTGTGATGGTATTGGTCATTTTGCTAACAAATGTCCTCATAAGAAAAATAAGAGGGATGATGAATATTACTCAAATAACAAACAAACATACAAAGGAAAAAGAACCACAAACAAAACTTTCAAGAAAAGCTTAAGCACCAAAGAAGACATCTCCTCATCACATGAAGATGAAGTCAGTTACAGTGAGACAGAAAGAGTTCTATTCATGACAGTAGAAGAATCTGACAAATAAGACACCGAAAAAGAATATGAAGAGGTAGAATTTGACTACCAAGAAGAATTGTTGTGTGCCATAGAATTTATAAGAAGAGAGAAGAAGAAAAACAAGAAGCTACAAGTGGAACTAGGCAAGAAAGAAGACACCCAGGAACTAGAACAAATGATCACAAATTTGAAGGTTCAAATAGAAGAATATAAAAGAATTGAAGAAGCACTCAAAGAAAAACTAGAATAAAGAGAAAGGATCATTGGAAATTTGGAAGGAGAGATTTTTACATTAAGAAAGGATCTTCAAAAGAAAAATATGCAGAAGAACTCAAAAGTCTTGGATGACATTATCAGTAATCAAAAACCTCATCATGACAAGTCTGGACTTGGATACAATTAGAAAGAAAAGGGATCAATCTCCAAAACAACATAACAAGAAACATATCCAAAAAGATATACAGAAACAATCAAAGGGGATAGGAAGATCTACAAGGAAGATTACAGGGGCACTCCTCCATCAATAAGATTCAGATTTCAGAATCAACAACCGATAGATAGACCTCAGGAAGAAGAAGGATTCAAAAGAGCAACTTCTTTCAAAACATATTCAATTCCCAGGTATCAAACTATCTTTTTTGGTTTATATTATGCATGTAATAATTTTGTACATAAAGCTATGAATTGTAGAGATAACATCAAGAACATAAACAACTTTGAAAGTCATACACAAAAGGGTTATCAAAGAAGGCCTAGTGAAAAACAGAGAAGAAGTTACAACATGTTTGAATCATTGAGCACTAAAGTGGAATGCTACAAGTCTAAAAACTTTGGACACATGGACAAATATGCAGAATGATAGTTCCTCCTAGAGAACCACAACAAAACAACAACAATCGCAGACAAGAACCTCAGAAGAGAACATGGATAAGAAAGCATAATCAATATAGCAATGAAGAATGCACACTCACTCTACAAGCTAAGCAGAAGAAACGTGGTTGGTATGTTGACAATGGTTGTTCAAAACACATGACATGTGATAAAGACAGGTTTCTTACATTAAGAAAGGAAAGAGATGGATCAGTCTCCTTCGGAAATGATGATTCAACTAAAATCATTGGAAAAGGCACAGTCAAAATTGGAAACAAGAATACTAAGGAAAAAAATGTTCTACTAGTAGAAGATATGAAACACAATATTCTAAGTGTAAGTCAAATGTGTGACCAAGATCATAAAGTTAATTTTGATTCACAAAAGTGAGAGATAAGAAAAGAAGGTTCAGGAAAATTGATTGCAACAACTGCAAGAACTTCAAGCAACATATATGTACTAATTGAAATTGGAAATGAAAAGTGTTGTCTAGGAAAGGAGTATGAAAGTTGGCTATGACACAGAAGCATGGGTCACATACACTTTGATAACCTTGTCAAAGTCAACAGAAAGGAAGAAGTTAGAGAAATGCCCCAGATTAAGAAACCAACCAACACTTTATACAAACATTGTCAACAAGGAAAGAAAACAAAGACTGGGTTTAAATCAAAAGAATATTCAACAAGAAGACCACTGGAAATTGTGCATACTGATCTAGTTGGACCAACTACAACAAAGGGTTTAAAAGGTGAGAAATTCTTTATGTTATTAGTTGATGATTATACAAGAATGACTGTATTTTTCTTTCTCAGGATCAAGTCAGAACCTTTTGAAAACTTCAAGGTCTATAAGGAAATGGATTAAAAAATCAACTGTTTGAGATCTGATAATGGAGGAGACTTCACTTCAAAGGAATTTATGGACTACTGCATCATGCATGGAATAAAAAGGCAATTCTACGTTGCTAGGACACCTCAACATAATGGAGTTGTTGAAATAAAGAACAAGACAATACAAGAAATGGCTCGAACAATGTTAATGGATTCCAAATTGATAGATATCTTTTGGACACATGCAGTGCATACAATGGTTCACATTCAAAATAGAGTAATGCTCATAAACACCATTGAAAAAACTCCCTACGAGATATGGAAAGGAAGACCAACAAATGTGAAGCACTTCAGAGTATTTGGAAACAAATGCTACATCAAAAGAGAAGATGGTAGAATGGGAAAGTTTGACTTTCGTGTGGACAAAGGAGTACTTGTTGGTTACTCAAGTAAAAGAAAAGCATACAAGTGTTACAATTTGAGGTTGAACAAAGTTGTGAAAAGAATCAATGTAACAATTGATGAAAAAGGTGGACAAGAATTAAAGGAAGAAGAAACTGAATCAATGGAACAAATTTACGAAGAAGAAGCAAAAGATGAAGAAGAAGTAGAAGGGGAAGATGAAGAGGATCAGACAGAAGTAGAAGAGCAAGTTCTGCAAGTGCCTCTAAAAAAACCGAGCAAACGAGTACAAAAGAATCATGCTTCAGATCAGATTATCGGAAATAAAGATGCAGGAGTTGAGTCTAGATGAAGAATCCGTTCACCAGAAAAAAAACACACCTAACACTCTCATCTACGATTGAACCAAACAATTTTGAAGAGGCCAGCAAGGATGAATTTTGGAATAAGGCCATGGATGAAGAATTGGATCAAATAGAGAAGAATGACACTTGGGAATTAGTTCCAAGACCAAAGAATAAGAATGTGATTGGCACAAAGTGGGTATTCAAAAATAAATTAAATGAAGATGGACAGGTTACAAGGAACAAAGCTAGATTGGTATGTAAAGGATATGCACAGGTTGAAGGAATCAACTTTGAAGAGACATTTTCTCTAGTTGCCAGAATGGAAGCAATCCGATTTCTCCTAGCTTATGCATGCTCCAAGAATATTAAAGTGTATCAGATGGACGTGAAATAAACTTTTCTAAATTTGGAACTTGAAGAACAAGTATACATTAAACAACTAGAAGGATTTCAGTTGTTAGAGAATGCAGATTATGTGTGTAAATTGAAAAAGGTCTTGTATGGTCTAAAATAGGCTCCTAGAGCATGGTAATCTAGACTGGATAAATATCTACAATAGGCAAGGTTCAGAAAAGGAAGTGAAAACATCAACCTCTACATCAAGGTAACTCAATATAGTATTTTATTAATTGAAGTTTATGTTGATGATATTATTTTTGGAAGCAGTGATGATAGGTTAAGCCAAAAATTTGCAAAGGATATGCATAATGAATTTGAAATTTCATTACTTGGAGAAATATCCTTCTTTCTGGGTCTTCAAATACGTCAAAGCAACCAAGGATTTTTTATTTCTCAAACTAAGTATATCAGAGAAATGATAAATAGGTTCGGAATGGAAGATTGTAAACCAGTTACCACTCCTATGCAAACCAGTTTCAAGTTGAGCAAAGATGATGATTCAAAGTATACAGACCAGAGACAATACATGTCACTGATTGGTAGCTTACTATATGTGACAACATCTAGACCAGATGTAATGTAGGAAGTTGGACACGTGGCACGATTTCAAGAAGCACCAAAGGAATCACATGTATTAGCAGTGAAGAGGATTTTCAGATATCTCAAAGGAACATAAGAGTTTGGATTATGGTATCCAAAAGGAAAGTATTTATCACTTATTGCCTACACAAATGTAGATTGGGCAGGTTGCATTGATGACTGCTGAAGCACCAATGGAACAATGCTCTACTTGGGTGTTACGAGGGAAAAACTCTCTATGGCTAGGGTAAACCATAACAGACGAAACGACTGCAGAAATCAACTCTATCCCAAAACATGCTATATAAACCAATATGATAGTGAGATAAGATAAAAGGCCTACCTCATCCAGATGTTCTATGAAGTCCATCGTTGAGCACTTTAACCCAAAGCTATATACTTGCAACTAGTTATCAACAACCAAGAAAAGCAAGCATATGGTGGTAATATAATAGGTTATCACATTAGATAGCACAATCCATTAATATAAATAACAAATATGCCCATGGATAATAATTCAAATATTTGTGGGATATCAATTGGATGGGAAAAGAGTATTTCTATTAATATATGATCAACAGAAGTAAGAAAGTTACAGAATTTTGTGTCAACACGGTTCGAAACCGATAAACTAAGTTCCTTCCAGCTGGGCCTCCACCACTTCAATCCTCCAACAAAGGAAAGCTCATAGAAGAGAGATAATGAAGTTCTCAATCAAATAAGGGAAGAGCTTAGGGGCTGAACACTGTGTTCAGACTTAAAGGACAAAGGGATGCAGACTCAATATGAAGTAAATAATTTCTCCAGAGTAAATTTTCTTTCAACGTTGAATTATTTCTCTCCCTTTTCCATAGCTCAGAATTGGCCCATTTATAGCCTTCAAATGGAACTAAAGGGTTGAGTCAAAACATTTCCAGTATATAGAAGGCCAAGGATCACATATCTCTTGTCGTGACATGGAAACCCGACTCCATTTTTCATTTTTTGGCACAAATCCTGATGTACGCGGGCTGTAGTGGTGCAACATGCGTATACACATCCTGTATAGTAGGCAAGGTGTGTACATCTGGAAAATATGTATTTTTAGATCTGGGATTTACAAATAGGGATGATAAGTCTACCTAGGGAAATAGAAAAAGGCCTTCCGTGCAAGATTGCATAGGGTGAGGCAAATCTTGCTATAACATTGGGTGAGTATTTAGTATCATGGTTAAGCAAGAAAAAATCATTAGTATCCTTATCTACAACTGAGGTAGAGTATATTGTAGCAACATCATGTTGTACACAGGTTCTATGGATGAAACAAACTCTAACAAATATACAGGTTGAGTATGATGAGCCCATTCCAATCTATTGTGATAATACAAGCGCCAGCAACATCTCAAAGAACCCAATGATGCACTCCAAGACAAAGCACATTTCAATAAAGTATCACTTTCTACAAGAACATGTTGCAGAGAAGAACATCAGAGTTGAATATGTGGGCAAAAAAGAATAAGTGGCATATATCTTTACAAAACCACTTCCAAGAGAAGCCTTTGAGTATCTTCGCCAGAGACTCAGAGTAGTTTCTACTCCAAAATGAATTATTTTGAATGGTTATCTTATATGTCTTAGATTTACATGAGGAAGCACCATAAAGAGGAAAGTTCAGGTTGGGAGATCAATTTCAGTAAGATTTCAGTTAGGGGGTAGAAACCTCGGATGGAAAGATACCTTTGCCATTGATGACAAAGGTGGAGAGATTTATTAGATGCAAAGATAGAATTATTTGGAGAAAGAGAACAGAGGCATAGTTCTAGGGGGAGCGATGGTAATAGGGGGGAGCATGAGTGATATGAATTCAATATTGCATTAGAATGTTTCCATCAATGCCAAAGGGGGATATTATTGATTAATTGGGTTAGTTGCCATTGATGTCAACCCTTGAAGAAACTCTGGTAGCGAATTCCGGTAGCACAAAGGTTTGGGTAATGGACCCAAGTTTGTTTGATGGATAATGGTATGATTTTTGATATATTTATAGGTAAGACTATTCTATATGGATATTACATGTCATGCCATTTTCAGTGGTATGTGGAACGTCACATAACTCCTCACAGTTAGAGATTTATGGCCATGTGAAGTTGGAGAACCCTCATGAGTCATCTAGAAGCCCCAAAAAGTCAAAGTGTTTGCAAAAGAAAGTATTTCAATAATAAAATTAATGGAGAACTCCCTAAAATAATGAAAGTGGGATGCTACATGAAAGTATAAATAAGAGGCAAGGCTCACTCATTTAATCACACTTGAATATCATTGAATATCTATTTTTGTGAAAGGTTATTTGGGAAGGTATTGTTGATAGAGAAAAATTGTAGCAAAGAAAGTGTGGTAGGAAAAGTGTAGCAGAAAAAGTGTGATAGAAAAATCATGGCAAGAATAGTGGGGCAGAAAAATCACAACAGAAAAAGTGTGGCAGAAAAATCACGATAGAAAAAGTGCGGCAGAAAAAGTGTAGCAGAAAAATCACGGCAGCAACATGGTTGGGGTCTATTTATGAGAGATAATGACACATCTTGTTTGAGGTATGTTTTGTGAGATAGGGTTTATCTCTTGAGATGGTATTGGATTTTTAATATTGCTGCATATATTAGATTTGTTGAGGGATACAATTGGTATTTTGTTGTTGGTATTTAGCATATGGGTATTGGTCTTTTGGTTGTGATGTGTTGCTGAAGTTGTTAGTTTAGATTGAGGCTACATAACAGTGAGGTTATGGCACATGGTTTGATGTAAGGGTTTATGGTATTTGGTTATGGATAGTGTGATGTATTGCTAAATAAATTTTGATGGTTATATTGGTATATGTACTTGGTGTATGGTTGAGGTACATGGTTGAGACAAGTAGTTGATGAGTTGGCACATACATGAGGTGTATACTTGATGATGTTGGTACATCTTGATGAGACATAGTTGATGTGTATTTGATGCATGATTGGTAAATATTTGGTGCATGGTTGATGCACTCGTTGATGGTACAGGTTGAGGTACAAATTGGTGCATGGTTGATGCATTTTTTTATGGTACATGTTGTTTGGACAGGTTATTGTGACATGTTATTTGTACAGGTTTGGTGCATGGTTGATGCATTTTTTTATGGTACAAGTTGAGGTACAGGTTGATGTATGGTACATCTTGGCACAGGTTATTGGTACATGTTGTTACAGGTTGATTATAGGTTGATTGGTATAGGTCTACAACAATATATCTCACAGTGATAATGTGACAGTGGTTCCATCATTCTACTTATATTTCAGGGCGGTCAGACGAGGCAAGGACATGTGGTTGTAGCCAGAGAACATAGGGGGTTGTAGCCTCCTTCTGGTTGTAGCCATAGAATTTGGGAGTTGGAGCTTCCCTTCGGTTGTAGCCTGAGAAGCTAAGGGGTTGGAGCCTCCTTCTAGTTGCATCTGGAAAACAAAGGAAGTTGGTGCTTCCAATGAATGTAATTCTTCAATACATATAAGAAAAATAATTCTATGGTTTTCTCCTGCTTTGGGTTTCCACGTAAAAACACTGGTGTACTGTGTATGTGTATGATTTCTCATTTGTTCATTGTTTATTTACTCTGCAATTATTGGATGATGATGCTACACTGATATAACAATTGCATTATATGGCTGAAAAGGTTTAAATTTCTCTATTACTGATTCACCCCCCCTCCCAGTAATCCAACAATATAATGTATAAAATTGGAGCTTAAATACCTGATTTTCCCATAATGTTTTTCTTCCATCTGTCTTTAAACAAGACTTGTCTTCCAGTGGAGTCTTTGAATTTAATTTGAAGCTTGATTGGAGTCACCAGGAAAACCTTTAAGCTACTAATTATTCGGATAATGGAGTTTCCATGAAAATTTTGAACTCTAGATCCTTGAAAATGGAGTCGCCAGGTGAATGGTGTACAACCTTTCCGCATCTAACTACTGTTCACCATCACTACTCAGATATGAACATTGTCGTTCCTCCCAGGGAAGATTTCACTTTTGTTCCCCGAAAATGATGCCAAAAATGTTATCACTGTGTAATTTCTTTGGGCTACATCAAAGAAACCCAGAGGTAACCACAAACCACTTGGAAACTAGAATCTAGCCTTTCTAGTTTCAGAGAGGGCTCTCTCATGCAACTCAGTCACCCATTGTTACCTCAGTAACTAGTTGTGTAATCAGTGCAATGGCTAGATATTCTGTCAAAATCCAAGTTTAAAAATATTGGGGAAGGGATGAGTGTATATTCCATTGGGAAATGGAGTCAACTTCAGAGATATACTATGAAGATTAATATAACTATGTACTCTTGAGGGAACATAGGCAAAGTAAGCATACCTTTCAACAATAAACAATATTTAGGTGATGGCAAGATAGAAATAAGAAAATCCCATTACAAATGAGAGCATCAATAAGGATGAATTCTCAATTGTAACTTTAGAAGAAATAACATAAAGAATGACTACAATGAACAAAGCACCTAACAAAGGGTGAATTCTGGACCTGCAATCATTAAAACATGACACCTACATTAACTATATGAAGGGAGCATCTTTCAAGGATGAATTCCAATAATTTACTCTTAGCTATGCTTTAGAAGAAATAATAGAAGTGAAATGAATGTGAACTCAAGGAAAACCCACTGAAAGAGCACACTGTGATGAATCTCTTCTATAAAAAAAACACTCTTTACTTGTATTTAAAATTCATGAATATATACAGAGTTTTCCATCTACAAAGAAAGGATTTTATCTAATAAGTCAAACCCCCCCTACATTAAGAATAATCTCTAATATATAAAATGTCTTATTAGGCAGTTACAAACAGAATCCAAAATATATGGGATCTTCCCATCAAATGCTGCTTGTCTATAGCTCACAGGGATCTCCTGAAATATACTCGATTTAACTTGCTATGCAGTCTTACTTTAGGTTTTTAATCTCCTCCTTTAACATGTTAAGATAGCTAGGTTGATATTCCTCAATGCCTTTGATTGCTTCAGCTTTAGCCACATCCTTTTGTTGTTTTTCCCTTTTTCTTCTACTAGCTTGTGTGTTGTTTTCATCCTTAGATTCATTAATAATCAAATCCTTTAGAACAGGGTTCAACCTGATCCTCAACTTATTGGCAGATTTTGTATGAGACTTTCTCGTTGTGACTTGTGCAACATGCCTTTATACCTTCTTCTCTGATGACTTTTCCATAGTCTTCAAACCTCCTGGTTTGCTGGAACCAACCGAGTCTTTCATTAAACTTTTCCCCTCAACATCCTTTGATTTGTTACGAAACATGAGCCTGTCTTTCCCACAACCACTAACAAACTTAAAAAAGAGCAGGATGAATTAAATGGATGATTCAATCTATAAATATTTCTCTCTGTAACAAACAATTAACTAATTTTATGATGCTTACGTGTGCATTTGGCACTAAGTGGACAAATGGTGCGCAAGCATGGTCCTCGTGACTTTCCCCTTTGATGACTTGGCTTGACGTAAAATTTTGTTGTCATGTGTATCTCTCAGAGTGGACCCTTGACGTGATATTAACACATGATTGTGGAGGTTTTCAAGGTTGGTTTGGATCCACACCACTCTAACTTCCGCAATCAATCACAAATTTCCATGTACCCCACACTCTATACCATGGTTTGAATTGCGGAGACCACTTTACATATTAAACTTCAATCATTTTGTAACTCCGCAATAGACATGAGTCATCTATATCTTCGGTGATCTACGGTTTGGATGACCTCACTGCAATATGCATTAGCCTAATATTTTAGCGCCCCCACTAAGGTTTCATCGGTCTGTCAAATTAAGGTTCTGCTTAGCACACTTAGAAATGGTGCTATTTTTTCCTGTTTTTTGAAAGAAGATCAAACAAGCAATACTAACAAATATTAAAAAAAATTAAATGAAATGTAAGTGAAGGAGGTAGGTAATGATAGAGTGATGAAGAGTGCAATTTGGGTAACAAAAAAGATAGGGGTGAAAATTTAGGGTCAAATGACCTAGTGAAAAAAAAGTAAAATGTGGTAAGTCATGCAAAATGACTAAGTGTTGGTGAGGTAAGTAGTAGGGTTACGTGAAAGTAAGGAAATCGAAATATAATATGAAATATAGAAAATGGAAAAAGGAAAAAGGAAAAAGGAAAAGAAAAATGGTAAATGGAGAATGGAAATGAATTATAAAAATAATAATGAAAATGAATAAGTGGAAATGGAAAATGGAAATGAATGTGGAAATGAATTATGAAAATGACTAAGTGGATAATGAAATGGAAATGGGATAAGTATGGAAATGGTGTGGAGGATTGGAAAAATGTCCAAGTATGGAGAGTAGTGAGGAAGGAGAGTAGAGTGGAAAGAAGGAAAAATGGCTTAGTATAAAGCGTGGAGAGTGGAGAATAAGGAAAATGAAAAAAATGGCTAAGTATGGGGCAACAATATGTGGGAGAAAAATGACATATCTTGGGCATATGAGCTTTGTTTTGGATTCCGTAAAGTGATGAATAGAGATAAGACATAGATTTATTTAGTGAGAATATAGCATCAAAATTTTCCTTCATTTAATATATTTTATTTTATTTTATTATCTTTTTTTCAAAAAGAAACTATCTCTATTAGCCTTTCATAATGAAGAATTGGAGAACTTAAGCTGATTGGAAACTTGTTGGGTCTTCACAATTAACAATTGAAGTTTATTTGGAAATTTCCAAGTTCAAAAAAAAATTGGTCTCTATTTGAAAGAAAAACAGATTCACATATTTACCCCAATCACTTAGTTGATGGTTGTCAGGAAAACACATTAACACTCTTCCAACCTCACAAATCTATCCTCTGTCGAATCTCGAGGGTTGTTATGAAAAAAATCATCGACCATGGCTAGGGTTATACAAATTTCTTCTTAAATTGATTTTTGGATCCCTGCAAATTTCAACAAATACCCCACAAAAACCTATTCTGATACCAATATGATTCATAAATTGTCGTGGATATTCCGCTGGAATAGTTTTTCACAATAGATCTAATTAAATACTGAAATCTTTACTATGAAGGTTACTTTTTCTTTAGATATCAAATTCTTTGATTACTGTTTTTTCACTTAAAATTTATGAAATAGTTGAAATGTGAAAAAATAGAGAACAAAAATAAATACACACACCATTCACAAATAAACACAAGATATGACCTAGGAAACCGAATATGAGAGAAAACCCAACTAGAAGGTGAGGTCTCTCTGCTCTCTTTTCTTCAAATGAAAGTACAAAGAAAGAGGCACTCTCTATGGAGTTTCCTTTGACACTGTGGCCTATATGGATGCTACAAAATATCTCCTCCTCTATTATTCTCACAAAATACCACTCTCATTTCTTATGCTCAACTATGGAACAAGATACAATGCAAAAGAATGGAGCCCCTTCTCCTCCTAACGACCCAGTATTGAACATGGTCTGATAGTTGTCTAGGGTTAGGGCATTTACTTCCTCAACCCTAAATTATTTATCAGGTTTGGACCTTCTAGAATGTTCTATAAAATATAGTACGTGTCTATCCCCACACGTTTAATTAATGGGGCTGACGTGAAATCCACTCACACCATCGTGATCAACATAATAGGTCAACTTGCGGGAGGTATAACTTTTACATATGAAATCCGATTGAGGCGATTATTGGACCATTGGAAAGGTATAAATGTGTAGAATATAGATGATAGATCTATAATAAGGCTTGGACCATAAAAAAGTGACGTTTCATGCCTCAAAATGGCTCCAAAATATTTCAGATGGTTTTTGGGACCTAAATTTTCAAATTTGGATGAGCTGCTAAAATGGCTTTGCAATTTGATTCCTCCAATTTTTTCACCCATAAAACATCAAGATAGATGAAAAATAATGTTATGATCCAATCCTAATCATGCATGCAAGATTCAATCCTAATCTAAAATAAAATAAAAAAACATGGATTTTTTTAGAACTATGCTTTGCAAGTCCCTTCTTTTCCCACCATATACACAACCTGATAGCCTATATTTTGACCTATGTTACTATCCTTTCATTGATGGGTCCAATTGGCCAGTCAAGAAGGTAAGGGAGAGTGCCCAATGGTAAGCCCCAATTAGGCCTACTCTCGTTTGGGATAACACTTTCAACCAATATGCGGGCCTGGTTGCCACTCTAACATATTTTCAATTATGAATATGAGAACAAAATGTTCTCAAATGAATTTAAACCTGAATTAAACAATTAACTAAAACTATCTATATTTTTTCTAATCTAACACTATGCTAACCTATTCAATTCTGATCAGGAGCAAACTAGATATATAAGTACAGTGAGAAATGATATCATCAGAAACATAAATAGTTCATGTCTACCAATGATAAATTAAAACAAACATACCTTAGATACATCGCAAATAGTTGTATATTTTGGTTATAACATTACTTATGTACTCATAAGGAAATAAATGACCGCATAAACATGAAGAAAATCAATCAAGAAGTAGTTCATACAACAACATTCAATAACACTTAAGAAAATACAAACATATAAAAAATAATCTCATACTGTTATACAATTATTTGCCACTTGATCACCTGATGGGCGTCATTTAGAGGCTAGCAGTCTGAAACACTGAATTGTACCACTTTTCCCCTGAGTTTACAATCACCTTTTTCCTAGTCACTGGTTGTCCCTTTACATCCCGTGACCAAAATTGTTGGTCACTTATTGTCCTCTTTCGAAGGGCGACTGATCACTCCTTGCAACAATGCAGGGTGAGTCTGTTACTCCCTATTTAGGATTAGTTTCTATGATATGAGATTAAACCTCAGATTTTCGTGGTTCGACCTCGAGAATATTGTTATATTTGGAATCTAGATCTTATTGAGATTAACCTTTGATCTTATCTCTGTTATCCTATACATTGAGGGTTTCTCATGGGAAAAAGGGGAGAGAAAGGAGAAAGAAAAATTATTCTGGTAGTTTGATTAGAGATATTGGGCGAGGAACTTAGGAAAGTATTGCATCAACTTCCATGATTGTAAATTGTAAACCATTTGTTTCATTAATAGAAGATGTACAAGATTTCCCCCCTTATTTGATTGTATGTAATTGTTATAATCTTTGTAGGGAATTGATATTCTTATGTTATGTCACTAGATCTATTATCCATTTATACATGATTCGTTTGATCTTGTGAAAGGTTTCTTTGTGTCTCTATGTGTGTAGATCCATGTTAGTAAGAGCAGAGGACATCTTCGAGAAAGATAACAACTAAGGAGAGTGCAAGGACAATAGTAAAATCACCGGGTAAACCTTTCATTCCATCAACTCGTAGATTATTTTTGTGTATATTTTATATCTAGGAAAATCAACCGCTTGCATCTCTATTATGTCTTAGGTCTAGGACGAGCCTAAGGGAGGTAACTTCTGCAAAGTGAAATTACCCTACAATAGATAACATTACCTCTATACTCATAAGGAAATCAATGACTGCATAAACATCAAGAAAACCAATCAAGAAGTAGTTCATACAACAACATTCAATAACACTTAAGAAAAGACAAACATTTAAAAAACAATCTCATACACATTTATCAAAATTACAAATTCCCAAAATTGGCTCTTGTTCTTTTATTCAATAAGTGGTAATAGTACCATATCAAAATTTCAATGGGAAAAAAGTCCCCTCTTCATGCTAGGAGCTCTATTTTATAAAAGCAAGAGAGTCTCTTCAATAACAATTGACTATTTAAATTCCACCTTCGATGGTTCATATTACAATTGGAATTTAACAAAAAATTGAAAGACTTGAAAATGAAATGATACATTAGATTATGGGGCCAACTGTTCAGATGTTCTCTTCTCCATTTAGGCAATCCACAACTTGGAGTTATGGTGGATTTCCTCTAACCTTTCCAACTTCGTTTTCTCCAATTGGAGTTCTCCATCACACAACTTTGTGATCACGTCCTTCTTGATCTCATGTTTGATCCTCTTAACATAATATTTGGATGTTGTATTTACTTTGGCAGGATTTACCAAATATTTGTGGAGGCTTCCCTGATCTAATTGTTCCAGCCAATGTATTTTTTCTTTGTTAGTGTCCTTGAGTTTTGATACATCTTTCAACTTTAGTTCACTGGGGCCTGTGTATTCAAGATGTACCATCAGTTGTATCCCAAAATATTCCAGTATTTTTTCTGAATAGTTCCATATCCTAATGCATGCCTTGGTGCCCCTCTCTCTAGCTTCTTTTGCTTCATAAACGAATTCTTTATATGAATCAAATAAAATTTGATTCTTCATCTTTTTCTTTACATCATACCTAGGAAGATATTTTGGCACTTTAGTGTGCCTCTCTTACCAGTCCACAACTTTTTCAAAGGCACATTGGGCTTCACTATAATGACTCCTTTGTTCACTTACTTGATCTTGGAGCTCTTCCAGGTCATCGTAATGTCTCTGGATATCCCCTAATGTTAGGAAGACTTGTGATTGTGTCTCTCTCAACTCCTCATTCACCTCTTCTGCTCCAATTCTCATAACTACCATAATGTTTGTCTCTTGGTTATTCTTTTCCATGGAGATTCTTAGCTATTGTAGTTGATTCTCCAATTCACAGATGCTTTGTTTTTGCTTGTTGGAGAGATCTAACTGTTCTTGATACACTTTTCTCAGTTGTCTTATTTCCTATGTATGTATGTTCCCGAGGTCATTGATTTCTACATTATCTAGTTGTTCTTTATTTTTCATTTTTTGGGCGAAGTGTATACCCATATGTTTTTCCTTCTCCCTCAACTATTCTTCTAATGAAGATATTCACATCCTGCAATCATATAGAGAAACACTTAAGCCTCCAACTTTGTTGAAGTTTTCCCCTGCAAATGCATGAAGGGATGAAGCTGTATCTATAACATTTTCTTTAGGGTCACTTCCCATCGGCTGAGTAATGATCCTCTCCCTTGTTTCTGACCCAACTAGTTTTCCCATGAGCCTTTGGCATTTATTTTCCTTGGTAGTTATCTTCCTTTTGGTTTTGCTATAAAAATATGTCCCTAGATTTGGCAAGGTGTCTTCAAATACCACCACTTCTTTGGTATTGATATCTCTCCCCACTGATATGGTATTTAGTGGGGTTGTAGGGTCTATGGGTGTCCTTGGTGTATGATCCTTTGTGAATGAGATCATAAGTGCAACTCTTTATTTCTCATCTTTCAACCTTTGTGCAACAACTACTTCTTTCTGTTTTCTTCTTCTTCTTTCTTTTCAGCTTCATCTGCTACTCTCTTTTTCTCGTCTTTGTCTGCAAAACTCTTCTTTTAGGCCTCATTTGTAGCTTTCTTATTTTCTACCTCATCTGCAAATTTATTCTTTGTAACTTCATATTCAACTTTATTTCTCTCCGTCTCCTTTTTTTTTTTTCGTTTTCACCTTCTCTGCCCTTTCTTTGTCAGCTTTCTTCTTTGTAGCTTCATCCTTTTCCATATTTTTATTTTATTTTTCTTCAGCTACATTTTTGGCTACTCTTTGACTTGTACCTTTAGTTGTTGGTGTTGCCTATTCTGCCTGCTTTTTCTTGTAAGCCTCATTGGCTTCTATGACTTTTCAAAATAAGTGACCCATTCAAAACATATGAAATCAGAAAACACTTGTATCTCCCAAAATTATCAAAATGGTTTAATATTTAAAGTTCTCAAAATAATATCATTTGGTTGTGGTCCATCCGAAATGTGTATCAATTGTCTAAGTAGCAGTGTCATAATACAAATTAAAATAAACGAGGGTATTTATTTTTGAAAAACTCCTCTCTTTCCTTTCTTCCTTCTGACACATCAAGCCTAAGATTAAGTAAGTATTCATAATTAAAATTCTTCTCTTCCAATTTTACTATTTTAGGGTGCATGTCACTGAAGGTGATCTCTCTATTACCACTGTCTACTTTCACTAGTTTTTGTTTGGAAAGTATGGAGGAGGATTGAGATGTTTCCAACCTAGGTGAGTTGGAAGGTTTCTTTCCTTTGTCAATTTGGGGTTCATTGGGAGGAAATTTGTAACTTCTAGGAGGTGATTGGGTCATCGAGGCAACATATCCAACATGTGGTATTGAATGCAGAGAAGGGGGAGGAGGTATATGATTATCAGGCCATTGAGAAATACTATAGGGACAAATTACATGATTGTTATCACAACCATCGTTGGCTGGATGGACAGGGGGAAAAGGAAAATCTGCAATGTTGGGATGTGGTTGTAGGGGAGGATTAGGAGGAGCTAGAGGCTGTGGTAATCCTATCTTCCCACCAAGGTTCAATTATCCAACTTGTACTAGTTGGTTAAACTCTTTAGAATCAACATCAAAGTGTATGGAAAAATTCATTCTCCGGTGTCTCCCTTGTTGCCAAAATACATTTGGAAATATTCCCCTTCTGCCTCTATTTCCACCTCTGTTACTTCCTCAATTGAAATATCTCATCTACTTGCCATCATCATTCCAATTAGTGTAAAATTCTTAAAGTAAAATACAAGACACAACACAATAAACATCTATTACAATTTTTTTAAAAGTGATTTAGCTATGGCTCTAAGAATGGAACAATAATTTAAGCATGCAAGGGAGAAATGAGTAGGAATAATGTAAACATGGAAGAAGATCCATAATTTGACAGTGAGCCTTCTCATTATTCCAATTTTAAAAAATTGTATACTTCTTTGTAAAATTCTCTTCATATAAACAATCTACATCTCTTTTGAAAAAGGGAAATGTATGTATATATATATATATATATATATATATATATATATATGACAAAGATATATGATAAAGGGAATGTAATTTGTGAAAAATAACATGAAATGACATGAATGAATGAAAAATTCATGTTCAATATTCACACACAGTTAATCATTTATGTACATAGGACTCTACATTTTTTCCATTATAGAGCTAATACGTTGTATATAATTCTTTTGAGAAAAGTTCTAAACAATTCCTCAAAACAATTGATGTGTTCCTAGATTATTCTTTTCACCAATACTACATTCCCAAACTGCATATAACCTGAGTTTACAACAACCCAACAAAATATCAAACTACCCATACATCATTTTGAGACCAGAAAGAAAAATCAATGTCATGTGTTCCTAGATTATTCTTTTCACCAAATACTACATTCCCAAACTGCATATAACCTGAGTTTACAACAACCCACCAAAATATCAAACTGCCCATACATCATTTTGAGACCAGAAAGTAAAATCAATGTCATATACAGGTTTGCCATAATGAATAAGTTCTTTTTAAAAGCTTCTCTTAACAAAACTTTTAAACTACATAAACATGGGGAAATAACTTGAAACTACAATGAAATATGATTGGGATAATATGGGAATAATGCATGAAAAGTGATAAAATAATGAGGGTATAAATGCCAAGTTTATGTAATCAAAATCAAATAAATATTTTAACTTGGCTATCATGCCTTTTAATCCCATCTTTATTTCCACATTTTTTTTTATAATGAACAACTCAAACCCCATATAATACTTAAATATTTAATATCTCATGAATGGCAAGTTGACAACTGTCACTGAATCTCATCCAATATTACTTTCTTTGGAAAAACCAAGTTCTCATAACCATGGCCATTTGGGATTGTGGGTTTTTTAAACAATACAAAGGCTGGTATGCGAGCCAACATATAGTCGAAATAGAACAAATGACTTAGTATCATATGTAAAGAGAAACAAATAGGCGCACGACCTCAATTTTCAAAGAGAGCAGAGTTATTGTTGGGCATGAGATGTGCTTTGCTCTCTAATTCGGATTTATGTAGGAACACAATGAAATACAGAAATACACATAAACACAGAGATGCAGTGGAAACAAGACTTCATTTCATTAATAACAAATGACTGAAATATGCTTACAGACAAAATGGAAATAAACTAGCTAGGGCGCCGGTAGCTTATCTCTGAGAAGAGATGTGGCTGCTACTCGCATCCGTGAGAAGATGATTACAATGAGGCTTTGAAGGCCCTTTTACAATAAATGGGAATGCAAAAAGTCCTAGACATCCAAAAACCTAACCCTGGGAGATGAAGCGCCAAAAGTCATGTGGGCCCCGTTTGGGTAAGTTGGTACATCAACTGCCCGGGGTCGTAACTTTTGCATACGATCTCCGTTTTAGGCGTATGATAGCCCATTGGAAAGATCTATCCGAGGACTACAACATTTGTGACAAAATTTCATGATGAAATTTTGCAGCCGCAACATATACCCCAAAAAACGTCGTTTAGGGCCTCAAAACGGCTCCAGAAGTTCAAGACCTGAAAAAACTACTAAAAATAGTAAACTGTGCGAAAACTAAAAAAATGAAAGAAGCAATGGTGGGGGTCCAAGTGGAATAGGTGGGTGGCCACTAATATCCACCTACATCACTCTCATAATAAATCTAAAAATAAAACAACCATTACTCTTCCAGGTGCACCATGATCTCGAATAGAGCTAGAAACTTAATGTGAGAATGGATATGGGTCGTAACGAGTATGGTATCAATCGAAAAAAAATGAATCTTTAACAAATTTATTCATACCAACAAAGTTTGAACCCAAGAGACAAAGAATACTCCCAATGTTGGTCGCATGATTTATTCAGTAGTGTATAGATAAATTACAAACTCGGGTTCGAATCCAAGTCAAAACTCAACAAGTATAAAAATGGGTTCGACCAATTTTCTCATAACTCATTATTTCAAAACGTCTTCTAGGAATAATGAAAAATGGTAATATGAATTCACATACAACATATGTTAGGATATTTAGACACTTAGGAGTTAGTTAATATCTACTTGGCTCAATGTGTCGTTAGGTAAAAGTGTGTGTTTTTAGTATGCATTAGTATGCATTTGTAGTTAGGAAATATGACTATCACAATGTGTTCCCGACATAGAGTGATCCGACGGTTCATATTCTCCTCGATATTAATGACCATTAATTTGTGTCTTAACACCCGATTAGTCCATGATCTCTATTTAAAGAGCATGGAGGGTCATTTGCCAATGATTGATTGTGAGGAACTCTCTTGTAAAATCTCTCTGTAATATTTTTCTTTTGCATTAATAAACTGCTCCAAGAGGCCATTTTGGATGGGGCCGTGGATGTTTCCCCATGTTAGTGCCGCCATTTTTCTTTCCATTTAGAGTCAGTTTTTAGTCATGTTGTGACCCATGTGTCCAAACATGTGAATTCAAGTACGTTAAAAAGGAAAAAGTCTAAATCAGTGAGTGGACAGTTGGCCCTTGGAAATGGGAAGGGGTGTCAGATTCGAAGCTTACGTAGATGGTACGAGTATGTATTGTCTAAAGAGTCTCATCCTGTTAAGAAATTAGTCTCTATGTGCCCTAGGTTGAGTCAAGTAGTTAATGGAAGTCACATCGGCAAGTGCAACAACTATTACTAGTTCATCATGAAGGCCGAGGGAATGAAAAATCGTGGTGTTCGTATCATGCATGCCCTGCAAACCTTATCGCCTGTGTTCTACAGGTGGGGATGTGCCATCGAAAATATGCAATTCAATTTAAAACATCCTGTCACCATGAATTCACTGTTCTCCGACATGATTCCTCCTTCTGCCCGACTCGTTATTAATTTTATATGCTCGACACTCATTTCAGTCGTGAAACCAGGTCCGCACTCTGTTTTCAATTTCCCTTGCCAGTCCAGGTTGATCAAATTTACCTCCCTGTACATTTTTTAGATACACCGCATGTAGAATACATATTGGTCGCACCATGGTGACCTCCCAAAGCATAAGGAAAGGCGTGCGGAGCAGCAAAATTTCCAGGTCCAAGCCCCAAAACGACTTGGAGTCGTTCTCACACGCAACAGGCATTCCCAAGGATGCAAAAGGAGTTATTCATTTACCGACAAAGATGATCAGATCAAACCGTGCAGAACTTGAAGTGGAAAGACTTGTGCAGTGAAGAAAGATAGTAGAAGCCCCGTCTCCCAAACAATAAATACCTTGGAGAAGGGGCAGGCCAAGGAATAACAAGTAAGCTGGGGAAGCCCAATTTTTAGAAGAGCCACATGTCAGATCGGTGGCCGAAGAACTACTCATGCACGCCATCCGGCTATAGCCTACTGGAGGATCAAGCCGTGAAGGCAGGAGTAGGACGAGGGAAAGGGATACCACAGGAGCGAATGATCGAGAGCCATATCAACAATTAAAGTAGACAAAACTGGCTATCGCCGAACTCTACTAGGAGAACATGGAGTTGAGCCGACAACTAGCAACAAAGACTATGGAAGCGTCAGCAGTGCAAGGTCACGAAGGAAACGCGGCATGGCTAAAAAGACATCTCAGAGAAGCATAAGACACCATTATATAGTTGTGCGAAGCACAGAGGTTGTTAGAGGAAAGGCATACAAATAATTCCAGGGAATGCGAAGTGACCAAGAAGGAAGCCCGCGCGGCTGTTGCCAGCGTGCAGAAAAAATAAGTTTAGTTGGCATTCGTCTCTGCATCTACAAAAATAAGACAAATCTTGGCAGTTTTGGAGGACACATTTCCCCTAAAGCACTCTACCATTTTGATAACGGTCGTGACAATCAAACAACCACTTGTCGCACACATTTTTTCTAGTAAATGAGCGTGCGACAGAAATCAAAGCCGTTATAAAAGATGACGAGTTCCTGGAAGACGCCTGTCCGCTTAGACATTTGATCGAAGGGAAACAATGACACATATTTTCCTCACATCAACTCTTGACCGATGATCAGATCCTCATGGAAAATTTGCGAACAGTCATGTGTAAACATACGTGATTATTGTCTATTTTTGGAACGCGCCATATGAAGAGTCTCTAACGCATACTACTCAGTTTCCTAGTTTTTAGGGCTAGCAGTTAGAAAGAAGGGTAGCCCAAGCGACACCCTCGTTTATATATATCATGTTTTCAATGTAAGCCATGTTGGTTGGAAAAATTAGTAGACGATAACTATTGTATGTAATTTGAGTTTTTGACCGAAACTTAATGCAAAGTTCCTGTCACTTGATGAAAAGATTCTAATTGTAGCAGTCGGATGTTTTGTGCCTTTTTATTTGCATATTTTCTTCCTGTCATCTTTATTCATATTTTTTTCTGTCTATTTCGGAACAAATTTTCGAACCTGTGGATTCATTGCGCAACGCCCCTTGTTCGTGCCACTTAGACAAAATGTTTTCTTCTAAAAGCTAACTCTGAATTTGCCCACAACAATTTTCCGAGTTACTTCCTGTGTTTTTCTTCCCGCCACATGTTGGCCCTCAACCAAGTCTTGGAAAACATTGGTTGTGTTTGACCATTTTTGGGACTTCGACAGGCTGGTCAAAGACGGAGCACCCAGGCGAAGCGAAGATCGCGAGATCTCGCCCCCTTTTGCGGAATTTTTGGGTTTAGGATTTATGTAACAGGTATGGAATGTCGGACCATGGGTCTTACCCATGTTTAGGCCCCATTTATAATATATAAATAGATATCTAGGTGATGTAAGAAGTACTAGACCTAGTAGAATCAACTTAGTGCGGATCTAGAGGCTTTGTGCATACTGTGTATTAAGACTTGCAGAGCTAAGTGCAAGTGATTGTAAGAGGCTTTGTGTGAAAAATGTGTAAGAAAGATTTGTGCGGTGACCATGCTCAGGGAAGGAGGATCTGGCGAAGTGCACGTAGATTTCCTGTCCTATGCAGAGTTGGTTTTGAGGCTCTGTGCATGTAAGAAGATTGAAAGAAGATAATAAAGAAGACAAAGAGTTGGTGGACGTAGCCCCATGCTGGGGTTGAACCACGTATATCCTGTGTTGTGGTTGCTTTGTGTAATTGATGTGATTTATGCTTAGTGCTGTACTCTTTATGAATGTTAGATATATCTAATGTAGTATCTTAGTTCTTAATATCATAAATGAATTCTAGATCTATTGATGCTATGTGATGAATGGTTAGATATGCTTAGATCTGGTTGAATACTGCGTTGTTTTGTAATTAGCGTTTTACTTGCGATGTGAATAAGGGTTAAAGACTAATGAATGATAATTGCTAAGTTCTTGGTTAAGTATTTTGATCACAGATCTGTTTCCTAGCTATGTTGTAGACACTTGAAAACTGCAACCCCCCCTGCCTCTACCTTGGGTGAGACTTCATTTGCTTCACAGGTGTTTCCGAAAGGGCCAGTAGTCAGGGTTTTTTTGGTGTGCTGTTGAAGCGTTGAACCCTGGGTCTGCCCTTGTGCCAATAAATGGTTTCATTGCCAAGACCTGAAACTGTGATTGCTAGGAACTGAAGAAAAGAAAAAGCTTTGTGCATAGATTTGTTTCCCTAGTGCGCAATACTCTACTTGAATTGTGAAGCTCTGTGCTAAGAAGAGAAGTCCGATCCAAAGAAAAGAGGTAAGATCTTAAAGCTTTGTGCTTTTATAAAGGTAAGATAAGTGAAAATTTTTGTTTCGAAAGAATGGATCTAGGTATGTTTGATAGATTTCGTCCTAGCCTGAAAACTAGGGCACAAATCGAAGAAAGAAGATATGATATGAATAGATCTGATATAAATAGTGAAATATATGTTATTTCTATGCATAGAAATATTTTTTGGACTAACAAATGGATGCAAGATCCTAGGAATAATTTTTTGTAGGTCCATCACTGTGATCCCAGTGCGCAGTACAAGAAAGGTCGGGGATCGTTTAAAAGAAAGAGAGGATTAACTCTTTGTTATAGTTGCAGAAGATCGGGACATCTTGCTAAGGATTGCCCTGGTAGAAGTCCTATTTGCCTTTGTTGTAAAGCTATTGGACATGAAGTTTTGGATTTCCCTAGAATGATTGCTAAAGTTGAGAAGATGAACACGAGACAAGAAAACCATGAAGAAGGTCAAGAGACTAAGAATATGTTAGACCACCAGAAAGAATCAGAGGCTATATTATTGCAGATGAAAGAAACACTGAATGATCATAGAGACATTAGTTTATCAGAGATTTTAAAAGAGAAAGAGTTCATAGAAACAAGAATAGGAGACTTCGACATAGACTGTCTATTGGATGCAGAAACACAAGTGAACATTATGCCAGAAATTACTTGGGAAATTTTGGGAAATCCTGCTATGATTCCTTCATTGGGAGGAATAGGATTATTTAAAGGAAAGATGATAGATAACCCTATGTGGAAGAATTGCTCATGTACCTATGGTTTCTCATGGAGCATCGACAGAAGAATAATTCGAGGTCATTAAGTTTGTTGAGAAAAACGCCCCCTTTGCACTTTTGTTAGGAAGAACCTGGGTTGAGAAAGATCAGATCCAACGGAAAGAAGAAGAGGAAGCTACAGAATAGAAAAGGAAAGAATTAAGGGATTTCATGGATGGGAAAATAGCAAGACTAATAAAAGAACAAGAGGACAAGTCTAAGAAACTGAGGGCCAACAACTTAGCTGTCAAAGTTGAAAGAACGCAAGAAGGCTTAAAGAACCTGTCCATGTAGGAGAGTAGAGAAACTACTCCAGAAACAATAAGAGAAGAAGTACTACCCTCGAACCCTGTGAAAGACCCTCAACAGTTCGAAGTTACTATAATAAGAGCAGATAAAAGCAAGAATGGAAAGAGGAATCCATAGACACAAATCACAGGGAAGAAAGCAAGAAAGCTCAGTAAGAAGAAAGTAAAGATAGAAAAATTGCAAGAGGTTCCAGAGAGGACTTCACAGAAGGAAGGTTTGCAGAACTTGAACCTTGCCGGAATAGTAGAGCATTGCAGACTGGAACTTCGCCACGGAGAAGCAATATGACCATTGGAGGCATCCTGACCATTAGAACGACGCTCTAGAATGGATAGAAACACAATTATTACCGGAACGTTCGCCATTGGACCGTTGGGACTGCACCATAATAGATGGAATTGTATTGATTAAGGCATTCCTTCCCGTTGAAGGAGTCCATTACGATGTTAGCTATTTAACCCGTCGAATGTATTACTGTGGAAATTTTTTCCAATTGTGATTATCTGAGCCCACAGAGAACTAATTACTTTCGCACAGTGCTTATTGAGACCTCGCCATCCATTCCATTTACCTTGAGCATTTGTCCACCTACCTGAGATATCTGATCTTGAGAGAGTATGTCGGGCGAACTTAGCACAGTAGATAAATTCATTGAAGAGATCCTAATAGACTTCATGGCTGATAAGGTCATGTCGGCAGGAGTATAAGCATCGTCGACAAGAGGAGTGCAATCATCCCCATTGACTGCACATCGATATGGACCCTCTCGAACCGTGACAGAGAAATGCAGCAAGCATCGTGATGACTTGGTGAACGCAAAGCTCATCCCATCGGTCCTGCCCGACTATATCCCACCTATGGATGGAGTGGTTAGTCGTGACAGCGTCTCGAGGGACTTCAACTATACACTAATCACTGTGTACCTCCCGAAGGCGATACACGCAGTTGAACCACAGTTAGGACAGATTCTGACGCTTAAGATCAGTGATTTCAACTTAGTAGACCGCAAGAACTATGGAATGATTGCACCACACAAGTAATTGACCAAGAAAACATGGAAGAAGTCGAAGATAATCACCCAACCATGGACCATGGACATCGCAAGATCGACAATCCTCAATGTGATGAAGATACCACAGTTTGAAAAACATCAGGAGGTTAACGTGTGTGTTAAAATCCTCTTGTCATGCTACCATGGCAGTTACTTGTGGTTGGATAGGTGCATCATAGTAGATCCAACGCTAATCCACCAGATCATCGGGTTGAGCATGCAAGGACCAGATCCTCAAGATTTTTCCCCAGGGAAAGTTGTAAATCATACATTGGCACAACGAATAAAGGATACCTGCGACGATGTAGAGAAAGGGAAGCGAGGCTACAAGGTAGCCTCCATCCAAAATGGCACAGTGTGCCTATATTGCTAGTTGATCGCTGATAATATCGTCAGGAAGAATAGATCAATGAAGGTCATAGGGTTTGTTGTCAAACTCACAGGAAAATGCATTGAAGGAATGTAAATGAACTGGGTGAGCTACCTCGTCAACCATTTGGAGCAAGATTGCCACAAAGAACAATACTAGGGCTACAAGTTTCACTTCAGCTAGCTACTGATTCTCGTTGCCTTCATTGCTTGAGAGATCCCAGAAGGAACGACCTTTCTTGAAATCGAGCCATCTAAACCACTGGCCGCGAAGTTCACTATGCTATGGTATTCGAGTGACATGGCGAAGAAATGACAGTCCAATGTGTTGTTCCACACCTATTACTTGTAGATGAAGAGGGCCATTGAATTATTCCCTCGCATGATGCCAAATACACTTCATAGGTTTAGGCCAATAGTGAAGTTCCACACAGACATGCATTTCATTTACATCACTGTATGCGAGGACAAACAGAAGGAATAGATCTAGTCCTATTACAAACTCACCGAGGAAGATATGGAGGAAATCACTAAGGAATGGCCTGCAGAATTCCTGGTACTAGTCAAATAGATAGAACTCTTCAACCCTGACCTCATTCGAAGTCCTGTAGTCACTCGAGAAGAATATGATGCACCCAGAAGAAGCAGGAAGAAAAATAAGGAAGAGGTACAGAAACTGAACAACACATCAAAGGAAGCTACACCAGATTCACCTGAAGGAGGAGGTGACGAAGTAGAAAAAGAAGAGGAAGAAGGGGAAGAAGAAAAGAAGGAACAGGGTGAAGTGACACCGCCTAAAGATCCCCTTCCAGAGACCGAGACATCCAAGAAAAGAAAGGGTTACCCAAATAAACCTTCATCGTGGAAGAAGTCAAAAGCCAATAGACCTCCATTAAAGACTATGCTCACTGTGGATGATATTGAACTCATCATCACCGCTATATCAGATACCTCAGAGTACATATTGCAGCGAAGTGAAGCCAAATAGAAGACAATGTTTGACAGGATCGAGGCAGATCTCAAAGGGGTACAACAAGATCTTTATTCAAGCTGCGCAGTGTCTACTGGGCCATTGTCAGCAGGAGGTATAGAAGTAGGAGATGAACCTATCCAGCTATGCATATTAGTAGATTTAACAGAGGCTCGCCTTTGTCGGGTTCAGGAAGAAAAGGAGTAGGCCACAAAGGCATTGAAGCAAGCAAAGAAGGAAGCCTTAGAGCAATGTCGGGTTGCGTAGCAAGAAAAATATGACATCCAAGTGAAGTTTGTAGAGGATAAAGCGCAGATCCAGAAGGAAAAAGAATAGTTGCTCGCATAGAAGATTGGAGTTAAAGAAGTAGTCACTAGATCACTTCTCTCTGTGATGGGCCTAGCACAGATGGAAGAGGAAAAAATTGAGAGCCAAGTGGGGAAGCTTGCTGAAGCCATTCAACAGCTTCAAGAAAGAGTAGCAGAACTGGAATTGCAGGCCGTGCCAAGTACTCCACAAGAAGTGGGAGATCAATGAGAAGAAAATGTAAGGAGCGAAGTCGAAAGAATCAAGGCATTGGCCCTAGAATGCAAGCAACTCAGTAGTTGAAGTGTGCATATTTATGAGTGCCTTGCAGAGGACCCAGAACTAAGGAAATTGGAGTCACAAATTGAGGAGGAAAAGAAACAAGCATCGACAGTTCAAGCGCAGATGAAATCGATTTCAACGGTTGAGAAAATGAAAAGGTCACAAGAACAATGCACAGTTCAGTAGCAGGTCCATGCCATCCAAAGTAAAGTCATGGAAGTGACCCAGAGGCTCCAACCAGTATAGGATGAATCTTGTACACTTTTTGAGGAGATCGAGGTCAAGGTGCACAACTGGAACAAGTGGTCACCTCAGTGGAGCAACGCTTGGAAGGATCTGTCACCGAGAAGGTCATTCAGGAGTTCACTGAGTAGGAGGCTCTAGCGAAACAACAAGTCGAGGCAGCTTGAGCCAAGCTTGAGGCCTTTGAAGCAGAGTTGCCAAGATCAGAGTGACTCAGGCTGAGTCACATGTGAGTGTTGGGGGCCTATTTTCCCTCGACCAAGTCTTGGAAAACCTTGGTCGTGTTTGACCATTTTTGGGACTTTGATAGGCAGGTCAAAGACGAAGCACCCAGGTGAAGTGGAGATCACGTGATATTTCCCCCTTTTGTGGGATTTTTGGGTTTAAGGTTTATGTAACGGGTATGGGAAGCCATCCCATGGGTCTTATGCATGTTTATGCTCCATCTGTAATATATAAATAGATATCTAGGCAATGTAAGAAGTACTAGACCTAGTAGAATCGACTTAGTGTGGATCTAGAGGCTTTGTGCATACTGTGTATTAAGACTTGCAGAGCTAAGTGTAAGTGATTGTAAGAGGCTTTATGTGCAAACTATGTAAGAAGGCTTTGTGCGATGACCAAGCTTAGGGAAGGAGGATCTGGCAAAGTGTGCGTAGATCTCCCATCCTATGCAGAGTTGGTTTTGAGGCTCTGTGCATGTAATAAGATTGAAAGAAGATAATAAAGAAGACGAAGAGTTGGTGGATGTAGCCCCACGTTGGGGGTGAACCACGTATATCCTGTGTTGTGGTTTCTTTGTGTGATTGATGTGATTTATGCTTAGTGATGTAGTCTTTATGAATTATATATATATATATATATATATATATATATATATATATATGATGTATTATCTTAGTAATTAATATCATAAATGAATGCTAGATCTATTGATTCTATGTGATGAATGGTTAGATATGCTTAGATCTGGTTGAATATTGCGTTGTTCTGTAATTAGGGTTTTACCTGCGATGTGAATAAGGGTTAAAGATTAATGAATGATAACTGCTAAGTGCTTGGTTAATTATTGTGATCATAGATCTATGTCCCAGCTAGGTTGTAGACACTTGAGTCTTGCAACCCCCCCTGCCTCTACCTCAGGTGAGACTTCATCTACTTCACATGTGTTGCCGAAAGGTCCAATAGTTAGGGTTTTGTTGGTGCACTGTTGAAGCGTTGAACCCTGGGTCTACCCCTGTGACAACACCACACATTACGATTTTACACTAAAGACTGTTGCTCTCTTAGCCTTATCCTCTCAAGTCCAGTCACCTAGTCATTTGTCTCAGTCATTTCTTCGAATCGATTCCATAGCCCAAGTCTTACTTTATTGCGCCAATATAACCATAACCCATTATATCAAAGGTGTTAAATCTAGCCACTTATTTCGAAGCCATATCCCATGCAGAGACTGCACCTCCCGAGAGATCCCTCTCCATATACAAAAGGCTAGTTTCGGGTCTCAAAGTTGGTTGAAAAAGTTACCTTCGTCATATGTTTATCATTCGAATATATTTATAGAGTGCTAACATTTTGGCGCTGTTGTTGGGGATGAAATTGAATATATTTTCCATGGGAGAATGACTAACGTTGCAGTTTAACCCCTGAGGGTAACAGAGGGACAAACATTCATACCGGTTGAAACCCTTACCTTGGAGACTCCAGTACAAAAGAATAGTATCTCCAAGTAGCATAGTTCAGGAACCCTAGCTTCGAAGATGATCTATACCAGAGAAAATCCTGACCCAAACCCCACAGAGCCCATGTACGGCCCTGAGAAGATTCTGCACAGGACTAGAGAGAACGAGCCAGTCCCATTCTACTATCTGGAAAAAATCTTGTCCTTACCCAAAGACGAAGCGCATAGCATCGATGACCTTGAGTTTGATGAATTATTCAAGGAAACCCTAGTAGGTCTAAGTTGGAAACCAGCTTGGACGAGACTATTTTCGACCCAAAGAAATTCCAAGCCCTAATATCAAATAATATCCCTCAGAGTACGAATCCTCCTAGAGCTATGGCCTCCGGATTCTCCCCCCTCATCCTACCAGCCCAACTAGATGACTTGCCTCAGAATTACAACCAAAGAATCATACTCTATGACATTGAAGGAAATGGTCCCACGTAGAGGCACCTGGACTGGTTTAATGATTTCGTCGACCTGGAGGAGGTGGACTATGCAGGAAAAAAAATGAGGCTATTTGAGTAGAGCCTTTCGAGAGATGTAAGAAAATGGTTCAAAGCCCTCCCGCCCGTGAGAATTCGAGTCTTCGTCGCATTCGAGACATCTTTTCTGAATAATTGGGGGGACAAGAAAAACCCTTTGCAGTTGTTAACACAATAAAATAGTATGAAGAAAGCATCGGAAGAAACAATGCATGAATTCTCAGCCTGTTTCTTGAAGGTGTACAACTCAATCCCTGCAAAAGTCAAGTCGCGCCCCGGGGCTGTGCAGTTGCGGTACACTGATTCCTTTGAAATTGATTTCACCCTATTGTTGAGAGAAAGAAGATCAACAAGTTTAGACATTATAATGAGTAATGCTATCGAAGTCGAAGTAAACATGATGGTGTCGGGGAAAATAAAACCGAGGTTCAACTGGGGTGATAAGAGACCCCAGGGGGATGCACAACCATCGATGTCACGGTCTTTGGATGAAAAATTTGACATGATGATGATGACCATGGAGAAGATGATGGAGATAATGTCCATGGGAAACATACTAGTTTCCCGAGAACAAAACGACCCCCAGCCCAAGAATCAGAACCTCAAAAGGGGTCAAGTCCCTCAGATCAAACAGAGGGATCAAAGAGAGTAGAGGGATCAAGGTGACCATTAGACAAGGCCTCCATTCCAAAACAACTATGTGGACGAAGACTTCGATCAGGCGTTCGAAGACCAGATCCATTGTTGTGATGACAAAAACCCGCGCATGTTTTTGACAAAGAACGAGCACAATCGGTACATGAGAAAAAATGACAACTTGGTGTTGGAGATGGATGATGATATGATACTTGAAACAGATGATGCACCATCCTGGGAGACAAAAGAGTTCAAAAAAGGCTATCAGAATGCCATCATGCAGTTCCAGAAGAAATATAATCTCCGAAGCAAAGACACACCTACCAAGCCGCAACAAACAAACCCCATAAGGAAACCTTTGGCGAAAACCCCTTCCATAAGCCGATCGAGGCCGAAAAATATGACCAAGGATGCGATGGAGAAGGCAAATTCTAAGGAGGACACTCCCAAGAAAGTTTCGGAGGCAAGCCGAGAGGCGGGCGGAAAGGAGGTAGAGAAAGTTTGTCCCCCTTTAAATTTTGAACATGAGATGGCCAAAATCAAGTTCTCTATCCCATTCAACGAACTTATTAGAAAGGGCGAGTATAGGGAGAAAATTATTAAAATCCTGAAAATGGGAGGGACCTCCGATACTTTGAATATCCAAGATGATCACCCCACTATCCTTTTTGGTTCACGCGTTGAAGAGACAAATGATACCGAGGACGCCCCTCCGTTCACGTCAGTCTAAAGGTCCATGACATGAACTTGCATAATGCCATACTGGATTCTGGCGCATCGCACAACCTCATGCGAAAGGTGATCATGGATGAATTGGGTTTGGATATCACCAGGCCATACAAAGACCTTTTTTCTTTTGATTTAAGGAAAGTCAAGTGTTTGGGACTCATCAAAGACCTAGTTGTGTCGTTGGCTCAAATCCCCTCAAAGAACATGGTTATGGATGTAGTCATCATAGACATATCCCCAATGTTTTTCATGTTGCTATCAAGATCATGGGCTACGAAGTTAAAGGGCACTTTGCAGATGGATATGTCATATACCATCATCCCTGTTTTTGGCCATGACAAATGGTTGTACAGAGAAGTGCTGTTGAAATACATGGTAAGCAAAAAGACACAGCCAAATAAACATCCTATATACGCCATCAACACTGAGGTTGGTTCTTCCATATTCTACAATGACCTGAGTTTCAAAGAGGAAGAGCTAACAACCATCATGACAACTGACGAGAAAACTACACGGGAAACAACAGAGTGCGCCGACCCAAAAGTCCGTGTGGAAAATGGGGTGTGGAACATAAGTTTTAATGATGTAGTCAACAAAGAAGAGGTTGGGGATGACGTCTAGATAATTCCCCCCGAGGTGGGCACAGAGCTGCACTCATACAAAATCACGTTCAAATTTACAAACAACATGGATGAGTATGAAGCACTAATCTTGGGCTTACAAGTTTTGAAATAATTGGGCGTGCAGAAGATAGCAGTGCGTAGAGATTATAAGATGTTCATAAATCAATTAAAGGGTGTATATTAGACCAAACACCCTAGGATGGGAGCGTACATAAATTTGGCGCTGGACCTCCTTGAAGGATTTTCAGAGTATGGCCTATCTGCTATCCCCAGAGAGAAAAATCATATTGCTGATGCGTTGGACACCTCGGCCTTGGTTTTTAATATCCCCATCTTACCAAACAAAAAATATGAAATCGAGGTCAAGCACATGATGATAGTGCCTAATAATATCAAACATTGGCAGGTGTTTGATGATGACAAGTAGGTGGAAAGGTTCCTCCTTATGAGCGATGAGTTCGCTAATACAAACATTGACGAGGAATGATGCTGCAATGAAGATGAGAGCATGGATGCACGCAGTAACAATGACCCTTTCAAGAACTAGATCGTGGGAAGGGACATAATCCAACTAAAAAATAACATCATTCCAAAGGGGTTGGTGCCACTGGAGAAGATGTTTGAAGAAAATGATGTGGCTAAAAACCCAAAGATCATTGCAAGCGAAGAGCATGTGGAAGATTGCAACATCAGGACTGAGGAGAACTTGAAGATGGTAAAATTATCAAAGATGCTCAGTGCAAAGGTCAAGCAGGACTACATCAAGCTCATGAAGTATTTCCCGGACGTCTTTGCATGGA
>JASDQU010738991.1:169177-190662 GCA_032191745.1 Picea mariana | reverse complement strand
TCTTCTTTTGTAAATCATTTATGTCCCTACGCATTTCTTCACCTTCATCAAGAGTCCAAGTAGGATTTTCTGGAGGCTTATTTGGTGTAGAAGGTCCCTTTTTGGGTGGCATGTTGGCCAAGTATCACTTTTGAACCTTGATTTTGAGGTGGTTCTGCTAGACAATATTTCTTCTATTGTATCTCCCATGTTTTGGCCCTTCTGGGTATGAAAATTTATTTTATGTATTTCTTTGATATCTCTTCTCTCCAATGCCACAGGTTTGATCAAAATTGGATGTGCCAAGTGGAATTTATGGTAACTTCCCCACAACTTGTTGATTTTTTTCCTTTCTAGGAGATCTCACTTGTATAGTGTGCCCCACACAAAATAATTGATATAAAATTCTGAAACTCGCACCAAAAATACTAAAGACTGTCCAAAATCCAATGAAACCATTCACACACAATTTGGATACTCAAGAAAGAAGTTATGATTGTTTTACCTGGAACACCTTCTTGAGACTAGTCAATAGGACTAGTTAGATACCCTATCTTACACAAGGTGTATATACAAATTTAAGATGACCCAGATGATAAAATTTTTACCACAGATACCTTAATAATTTCTGTAAATATCCTCCAAACTTCAAGGTTTGAAACATTACATAAAAAATTTTACAGCGAAAATTCCGCAATGACTCAGTTCAGGATGATTCCAGAACCCTATCTTGTAGAGACTGTATCTCCGAAAGTATAAGTCCTCAAGAGATAAATTTTGAACCCAACGTACCTTGATCTATCTAATAAATATCCTCCATGTCGTTCCTTCTGAAATGTTGTAGAAAAAAAGTTATAGAAAAAATTCCAAGGTGTCTCAGATGTAGCAGCGAAACCCCAAGACCTTGAGCTCTGATACCATATGTTAAGAACCAAATATCAATATAGCATAAAAAATCCTCAGAAAAAGTAATCAACGCCTTGAAAAAGAGATAATTTCAGATAATAAGCCTCTTCGAGGGGGCAACCTCCTTTTACCCCACTTAAATGTTCAAGTACAAGATGATTCAAAATGAAAATGTCTCCTTGGTATATATAGGAGACTAGGAGGTATAATTACAACTAATGGCCTAAAGCCGACATAGATAAAATAACATTACTAATATAATGTGCCCCAATTAAGGGGTAATGAGCAAATATTAGGTCTTAATAGATAAGCTGCTGCATGTATCTAAAATTCAAATGTCCAAACCTTTCATGCCATATCCTACTACTTTCATTAGCACGAGTAAGCAGTAAAGCATAATCAGGTTCAATGAATTCAAAAAATGTATACAATCTAGATAGATGATTTATCTCATCGGTAGCAACCCTGGAGTTGGTTTGCATGTCATAGATGTCCATGGAATTTGGTGTGAATATAAATCAGTGCCAGAATTCGTCATCTGATACACGAATAGAAGGTTGACAAAAATTTTGGGAACGTGCAACACATTCTCGAAGTTTCTATTGGTGATTTCAATCCTTCCTTTTCCAGTGACTTCGACAGAAGAGTTGTCCCCCATAAGAATAGGAGGACCTTTGCATGCATCCAATGAAGAATATACTACTTTTGATGCAACCATATGATGTGATTCTCATGAATCAACAATCCAAGAATCAGGAGAGGAATTGATGGCAATCAAGGCATGTCTAGAATTGCCTTTCTTTGGATCTTCTGGCTTCTTCTTCTTGGCACCCCTCCTTATTCTTGGCTTATTCTTCTTGGCACCCCTTCTTCTTGGCTTCTTATTCTTGGATTATTCTTCTTGGCACCCCTTCTTCTTCTAGAATTTCCTTTCTTCGGATTCATATATTTTGGTGATTACCATTTGTTTCTCCTCCTTCGATTTATCAACCCTTCAATCTTTGAGTTGTGACAGTAAATCCTTGAATTTTGTAAAGAAATATTGGATATTATCGAATTTTTTTGGATCTAATATGAGAATATCCACCTCCAACATGTGTCCCCTCATCTCATCCTATCTTCCAAATATCCCTTCCAAGGTGGTCTAGGATTCATTGAGAGTCTTACAGGAAGATATGTGAAAAAGGAGATCGAGAGAAATAAGACTACAAATTGTTCCAAGTGCCTCATCCATGCGATTTAAGTACTTGGATTTTTCTATGGATGATGTCGGTTCTGTATCTGTATTCAAGGTTAAACTATATAACCCTCTGGTTTGAAGATGTATGGATAAGGTGTAAGAATGAATTCTTTTTAGAAATCCATCTTTTCGTTGTCTTCAACCTTTTGTACCTGCAATTTTTTTTGATGTAGCTTTTTCTTAGAAGTCCGTCGACTATGATACCATGTAAATGTGTTGAACCTACACATAATAGATCTAGATAAACAATAATATACACATTTTCAGAGATAATTGTAGAAAGAATAAGAAGGAGAGAAAGAATGGAAGAATTCTCATTAACCGTTTGAATAATGAATAATTTACACATCATATACTCTACATAACTCAATGAGTGCACATTGGAAGAGAACCAATGCAACATAGTGGTGGTATAGAGTGATTTGAACACACACCAGTAAATATGGGAGTGAACTATCACCTAGTCTAGTTTCTCAGGCAGTGACAGGAGTGAACTGCCACCTAGTTGAGTAAACTAGTAAACTAGTCTTCAGTTAATTGACTGAACAGAGAGTAGTGAGGAGTTAACTTAGGAAATAAAGGGTAATGCGCCGGTCTAGTGATGATCCCAAGGAAAGTGCGCATTATATGGTGATGATACCAATGTTACATGGTGACAAAACCAATGCAAAATCTAAACTCAAGTCAACTAGTCAAACTGAAGTGTCAACTGAAAGAGAATATTCTTCAGGTGGAATATTCTCCCCTAAAATATAGGAGATTGGATAGTGACTAATTGTGAATAATAAACAACGAAAAACCTTAGGAAAAAGAAATACTAGGTGTGTGTGAAGTAACTCCAACACCAAATGGTGGAAAAATTTGGATGAACAAGCCTAGCTTTGGATTCCATGGGGCTTGAAGCCCACATGTTGGATGCCAAGGGACCACATTTCTGAATCACATAGGCATGCCTTTGGAGGCTTATATGAAGTCATGAAGGACCTAACGTAGCCCCTACCACCCAAATGATTTTCTTGGAAGAGGAAAAACATCACCTTCTTGGAGCTTGACGTCATACATGGGATGGGATGTGGTAGTGATGTGACACTTGGAACTTTGATAAGGAGTGGCACCTTTATTTAGTGGAAAGAGGTCATATCACCTTGGACTATGGATTTTGGAAACCCAATGTCCCTTCTCCAACCTCAATGACTTTCCAAAAAGTGCCAAAATGTCACCCTAAGATGGTGGCATCATGCTTTAGTGTTTTTTCATCTACAAAAGTATGAATTAAATAATATTATTTTGTAAAGGGGAAATATTAGGGATGTTGACCTCTTATATTGTGGTTTACCCTAAATTATGTGGAAAAACTATGTTTAAGACATTTCGTATAAATAGAGATCATTTGTATCTCATTTGGATCATAGCTCTTCCATTGTGAGAAGCCTTCTAGCTGAAATTTGCACCCTCTTTGTGCAATCTCTTCTCTCTTGTGCTCTTTTTATGGTTTCTTCATGCTATTAGTGGAAGAAGTACTGCACTACCTCTCTTGGAGCTTTTCTATTGCATTTGTGGTGGATTTATCTTGGTAAGAGGAAGTTTATATTGTCATTTCTTGGACTACGTAAGGATTTATCTTATTGATGCTTCATTGCTTGGTTATAAGTTTGATTTGATATATTTATTGGGGAATATACGGATTTACAACCCCACCATTATCTAACATTTTTTTCTAGAATTTATTTTCTGCACAATGTTTTACTAGGAGAAGTAAAATGGTTTACATCCTCCTAGTATCTCCTGGTTAGCATTTTCTTTCCTTGGGGAGTAAAAGGGTTTACACCCCCAAGGAGATATCACTTGTTAGATCTTAATTTATTTGACTCCATAAACCAATAGCTAAAGGTACTAGAAATAATTGCATTGGAGAAATAAAATATTGCATTGATTAACATGAAAACTCAGGATTTTGAGGTTGTCTAAATTGGAATCAATTCTATGCTTTATATGCTTGGTTGAGCCACTAGGGAATCACATTTGGATAAGTGCTTCTTTATGTTTTCATAAAATTTCATCTAAATCCATTAGGGTTTCAGAAACCCTAATACAAAGGTCTTAATAACTCACTACTCAACCATCGTAAGTTGATAATAATTTACCCCTACATTCTACTAGGCCTAGCACATGTTTTGGGTGGATTACTTGTGATTTTTTGTGGCTGATTTGTTTTCTATAAAAAAAAATGTTGCTACAGCCATAAGGATGCAACTATATCTCTGCAATACTATTTTATTCCATCCTTATTTCAAGCTAAATTCTTTCTCTTTTATTCTTGAGTTAAACTAGTATTTACTAGCTTGTCTCTTGCTTATTTTACTAGACTTTTAGAATTTTTGTTTGCAACTCTTATTATCATTTTATTGCTGATGTATATTATTGTTTACTTATGCAATTAGGGAGAACAAGATTAAATTGTTTTTCCACCTAACATATTTCGTGCATACTTTGATTTTCTTGTGTCTTGAGTAGGTATAATCACCCTTTGCAGGTACTCATACCTCTTGGAAACCATTGGATACCATCAAGACTCTTTCCCAAGCCTTTCTACACTTAGTATATTGACCTATAGGGGCTATGATTCCATCATCCCAGTTTTGTTAGGACATTTAGACACTTAGGAGTTAGTTAAGATCTACTTGGTCTAATGTGTTGTTAGGTAAATGTGTGTTTCTTAGTGTTTTTCTTTAGTATGCATTAGTAGTTAGGAAATCCGACGGTCATGATATGTTCCCGACATAGAGCGACCCAAAAATTCATATTCTCCTCAATATTAATGACCATTTATCCATGGATTAAAACCCGATTGGTCCATGATCTCTATTTAAAGAGCATGGGGGGTCATTTTTTGATGATCGATTGTGAGAAAATCTCTTGTAAAATCTCTTTGTAATATTTTTCTTTTGCATTAATAAACTACTCCAAGTGGTCGCGTTGGCTGGGGCCATAGATGTTTCCCCATAGGGGTTTTACCATGTCAAAACATTGGTGTGTTGATATTTGATATGGTTGTGTGAGTGTTTACTGAAGTTTTTCGTCCTCTGTTGGAATACCTGGGTTGTCGAACATGGTATGAGAGCCTGTTTGAAGACCCGCTCCTATTGTAGATCGAGATCATGAAGTTGAGTTGCCTCATATCCATTTTCTTCCATTTCCATACATTTCTAGGATGAGAGGATTGTTCCATTGCATCTGAAGTGCTCGTTTCACTCAGGAACACTTTTCCTTTCACTCGAAAAGGTTTATATTTTCCCAAGATACAACCATTTCAGCTAGATCCAGAGGTATAAAGCCTGAATATGCCCTTTTTAAATTTTTTGCAAAGTATTATTTTGATTTTATATTGTTTGTTTCCAGGTTGCTACTCTTTTAGATCTACGTATGCTCTTTTCCCCGCGCCTTGTGCGATCTTGGAAAATTAGAAACATATAGGAAAAGGTGCATTTTCTGGGTAATCTAACTGAGATCTAACCCTTCTTGTCATCGAGAAGTGAAAATTTTTTCTTGTGTGAAAAGAGTTTTTTTTATCACGCTCTCCAAGGCCATATTCAACAAAAAAAACCACAACCACAACAACAACACCCACAATCCTCTTTCTAAACAATAGAATATGTTTTGCTAGCCCACTTGGTTAAAAGTTTCCTTATTAAGTAAGAGGTCTTGAATTCAAGTCTCTCTTTTTGTTACTTTTTTTTGAAAAAGTTCATGCTCCATTGTAAAGTGTTTTTTAGTTCAAGTATAAAAGTGAATCACTATAATTAGCTTTTAGAGTTATTTATTTTGCATGCAACTCTTCTTTTATAAAGTAACTTCATTGTAAAAGTGATCCCCACTTCTTTTTAGAAAAGTGGGCCACTTCATAAAACAACGTATACCATCACGTGGTCCTTTGGCTACCATTTATTCCTTTTTTTAAAAGGCCATAACTTTCACATCTGAAGTCCATTTTTAGTGCTGTTTTTTTTAAAACAACCTAGTTTTTTGAGATCTTCCCATCAAGATCACCGGTTTCAATTTTTAAATACATATTATCCACATATTCTATATGGATTCTTCAAGTAATTGTTTTCTTACTAGAACCAACTACTTCCAATGGAAATCCCATATGGAGGATTTATTAAGAAGTAAAGGCTTGTACCGGATTACCTTGGGAAAGGAAGAAGAACCTACTGATGCTAATATGAAATTCAAATGGGATAATAGGAATGACGAAGCACATGGCATAATCAGAATGCCCATCTCTCTTGATTTAAGGTTCCACCTTCAACAAATTGATAAACCCAATGAAGATTGGGAAAATATTGAATCTGTTTTTGGTAAGCACAATATTATTCGAGCATAACAATTAGAAAATCAAGTACTAACTTTAAATCCAAGTGTTTTTTCTTGCATTGAAGACTATCTATATAAATTTAAAACACTCATAATTTTATGTGAAGAATGTAATATAAATATGGATGAAGAGCATTGCATCTATCTTATTCATTCTAAGCTAGGTAGTGCATATTCTATGCTTGTATCTACCTTTTATGCCATGAAAGAGGCTCTAGGGAAAACTTATTAAAAAACCACTCTTGAGTCCTTTTGTGATGCTTTGATTAGAGGTCAAGATAAGCTTGTACAACTTGGAGTGATCAACATTGTAGGTACCTCAAACAAAGCCTTAGTAGTCCATCAGAAAGATAAACCCAAGAATCCCAAGAAGCAACATCCTTGCCAAAACAACAAGCAACATAAGGGTCCCAAACCCACTTAGACAACTTCCGCTCCTAATGGTGACAAAGGAGAAAAATATTAAAATAAGAAGATTGACAGACATTGCATCTTTTGTGATAAATATTGTCATGATGAGTCCAAATGTGTTAATAATATGGCAACTTTAGAAGCAATGATGAAGAAACACAACATAAGTATTGATTCTACTTCTTCTTCTTCTTCTCATGGACATGCACTTTCTTCTTTTGGTTTCTCCTTCAATACAACTTCTAATTCTTCTTCTGATGAGTGGCTTATTGATTCTAGAGATTCTTATCATATGGATAAGGATAAAGACATATTTTATGCTCTAAATGAATGTAACACTAAGAAAATATTTGTTGGTGATGATAGATATTTTAGTGTTGTAGGATTTGGAACCGTTCAAGTAGAAAATGGTCATTTCAATGATGTATTATTTGTTCCAAGTATTTCTTGTAACCTTCCATTGGTATATCAAATCATGCATTCAGGTGAAGGTAAAACCATCGAGTTTTCACCTCACCAAGTTGTAATCAAGGATCTAAAATATCCTAAGAATTTTCTTGCAATTGGAATTGTTGATGATATTACTAGGTTGTACAAGTTTGACAACTTTGGGTCATCATCTTTTTCATTAGTTTTTGTTGCTCATAGCGATGCCTTAAGAAAACTTTGGCATGAGCACTTTCTTCATCTAAACTATAGCTCATTGCAACAACTATGTAATCAACATATGGTGACTGGTCTTCCTCTTGTTTCATGCAGAGATGGTGTTTGTGCTGGTTTTGTTCTTGAAAAACATCATTGGGACAGTTTTGACAAACGTGCCTCTTGGCATGCCTCGGGCCCTTTGTAACTTGTTCACAACGATTTGTGTGGTCCACTTTCTTCTCCTTCTTTTTCTGGGTGCAGTATTTCTTAAATTTCATTGATGAATTTTCTATACGTACTTGGGTTTACTTCTTAAAACTTAATAGTGAAGTTTTTGAAAAGTTTTTTTCTTACAAGGCCCTGGTAGAAAAAGCAATCTGGACATCAAATTCAAAGGTTAAGAATAGATAATAGAGGCAAATATGTGAAAAATAATTTTACAAGTTACTGCACTATACAGGGCATCCAAATGCAACAATCTGTTCCATATACACCACAACAAAATGGTGTTGTTGAGAGAAAGAACCACACATTAAAAGAAATGACTAATTGTATGTTCCAATGTAAGGGATTAAGTATAATGTATTAGGAGGAAGTCATCAACTATGCAAATTACATAGTAAATCACACTCCCACAAAGGCTCTTAAAAATAAAACACCAGAAAAATCTTGGAATAAAACTAAACCAGATGTAAGACACTTTCGTGTATTTGGAAGTATATCATGGGATCACATTCCTGATGAGAAAAGGAAAGCATCGCAACCTAAAAGTGAGAAGTGTATATTTGTTGGTTATTCTGAAGATTTCAAAGGTTATATACTTCTTCAATCACATTGTAATGAAATTATTATTAGAAGAGATGTTAAATTTGATGAAAATCTCTTGTCCTACGATCCTAATTCAACATTTGTGCCTTCTTTGGCTTGCGATCTTAATTCAACGTTTGTGCCTTCTTCGGCCTTCGAGCCATCTTTGGCATTTGTGCCTTATTCTATTCTAGTTTCTTCTCTAAATGATGACAGTGAGGATGAAAATCCATCTCCATCTACTCACCTTCCTCCAGATGAGTCCTTTGAACCTGAACCAACACTAGATCCAGCTCCACCACTTCCTAGATGGGTATATTCAACACGAGAAGTAGCTGGTGATCTTGTCGGTGATCCTTCAAATCAGTGTCAGAAACATTCACAGTTCCAACGAGCCTCTTATCTTTCGTATCAAGTTTCAGAGATTCGTAATCCAAAGACGTTTGCATAAGATTCAAGTAATCTAGATTGAGATACAACAATGAATTAAGAGTATTGTTCTTTAATGGGAAACGATACTTGGGATCTTGTACCTCTTCCAAAAGGAAGAAAACTTGTCAAATATAAATGGGTCTACAGAACTAAGTATGCATCAGATGGAAGTGTTTAAAGACACAAGCCTCAGTTAGTTGCCAAAGGATTTCCCAAGTTGAAGGAATTGACTATAATGAAACCTTTTCCCTTGAAGCCAAAATAAATTCCATCCACCTTGTTCTTTCCCTTTCTGCCTCACATAAATGTGAGGTCCATCAGATGGATTTTAAATCTACCTTCTTGCATGGAGATTTTCAAGAAGAAATCTACATGGAACAATCTCCTGGTTATATCCAGAATGACTCTAGCCTTGTTTTTTGCCTTAAGAAATCTCTTTATGGTATTAAGAAAGCTTCTCAAGCTTGGTATGTCAAAATTGATAGCTTTCCTATTGCCACTAGATTCTCTAGATTCCATTCTGATCCTAATGTCTATACCAAGAAAGTAGGAATCCATCTCATAATCCTTTTCCTTTATGTTTATGACCTTATCCTTACTGGTAGTGACTCAATACTTTTAAACCATTTGAAAACCAACCTTAAGATGAAATTTGAAATGTCGGACTTAGCTTTTTTTTCACTATTTCCTTGGTCTCCAAGTTTTGCAAACCAATGAAGGATTTTTACTTTCCCAATAATAGTATTCTTGTGACCTTCTTCATCACTTTCACATGGAAGATTGTACACCATCCCCTTATCCCTTCCAATCTAGAGTCAAGGTTGTTGCCACATGTACTTCTCCCGAAGTTCATGCCACCTTGTATCGTCAATTAGTTGGTAGCCTCTTATACTTGACTCATACCCATCCTGATATTTCCTTTGTTGTTGGTCTTGTTTCCCGGTATATGTAAACACCCCATGAAATCCATTAGAAAGAAGATAAATGGATACTTCGCTATGCCCATGGTACAATTCGGTTCATGATACATTACAGTTCAGGAGGGCTCCTTTATTGGTTGGTTTCAATGATTCAGATTGGTTTGATGACCCTGATGATTGGAATTCTACTGGAGGTTATGTTTTCATCCTTGGTTCAGGACCTGTCACTTGGGCCTTTAAGAAATAATAGGCTATTTCACTTTCTTCAACAGAAATAGAGTATTGAGAAACAATAAATGCAAGTCAGGAAGCCTTATGGATTCGACATATTCTTTCATAGTTTGGATTCCAGTAGCAACATCCAACTAGCCTTTGGTGCGACAATCAGAGTGCCATCAAGCTCACCAAAAACCAAATTCAACATGAGTGTAGAAAACATATCGAGCTACACATGCACTTCATCAGAAAACTCATTCATGATCAAGTTATTGAAGTGCTTGTTTTCCCTACAAAAGATCAAGTTGCAGACATTTTCACAAAGTATCTTACATAAGAAAAGTTTTCCAAACTTTGATCTATTTTAGGAGTTCATGAAGTTGTCATCAAGGGGGGATAGGCTCTAATGCCTCCTTCCTTCTCCTATTGTGTCACTATTGTAAATCCTTCAATCCTATCCCAAGTTTTTCTTAAGGGGGGATGTTAGGATATTTAGACACTTAGGAGTTAGTTAAGATCTACTTGGTCTAATGTTTCGTTATGTAAAAGTGTTTTTCTTTAGTAAGAATTAGTATCCATTTGTATTTAGGAAATCTGACCGGTCACGATATGTTCTCAGCATAGAGTGATCCGACAATTCATATTCTCCTCGATATTAATGACCATTGATCTATGGATTAACACCTAATTGGTCTATGATATCTATTTAAAGAGCATTAAGGGTCATTTTTCGATGATTGATTATGAGAAACTCTCTTGTAAATTCTCTCTGTAATATTTTTCTTTTACATTAATAAACTACTTCAAGTGGCTATGTTGGATGGGGCCGTGGATGTTTCCCCATAGGGGTTTTATCACATCAAAACATCAGTGTATTGATCTTTGATTTGGTTATGTGAGTGGTTACTAAAGGTGTTCATCCTCTATTGGAATACTTGCGTTGTCGAACAAATTTTCATCTCATTCCCCCTAGGGTCACTTGAGATTCCTCCCATGAGGTGATTACTTCATCTCTAAAGTGATGGGAATACCTTCCTAAGGTGATAGTGGGTAGGTTTTCTCTTATTTTTTGCCATTTTTCAATTCGTTCATTATTTTCCCAACCTACAAATTGTGTGATAACATTTTGGCATCGTTGTCGGGGAATATTTTGAATCTTGTTCAAAACCCTAATGACACTTTGGCAAGATATCCCAAAGACTCTCCCTAGATTTCCTGGGGATTCCACCTAAAGGATGTTCCCTTTCCACTTTTTATGAGATATTCTTGAAGCTCATTTGGCGACTCCACCTTCCTAGAACCCTTCTTCCCTTAAGACCTTTCCCCCAAGGAGGTTCAAAAATTATAAGGTTTACACAAGAAGGCCTCCCCTCAAGCCTCCAGTTGTCAAAATCATTTTCCAAGGTACCCTTCCCCTTGATCAAATGGCTCACCCTTGGGAAAAATACCTTTATAAACCACTTAACATGGCCACCATCCCTGAATACCCCAACATAATACCAAAAGAGTCTCATAAATGGTTGCCAAAGTTTACTAGAAACAATATCACCACTGTAGAAAATCATATCTATGTCGTAGGTTGAGACATGGAAAATGTAGAAGTGGAACATGAGGATGTAGCCATGATACTACTAGCCTCATCTTTGATCGAATATGCCTATAGGTGGTTCAGAGGGATACCTGACAATCACATAGCATCTTATGAGGATTTTTCCAAATTATTCAAGAACATATGTACAACAAAAAAAATACAATGGGATGCTTGTATCTCAAATCAATCAAATAAATAAAAAGGATAATGAGACAATGAGTCAATTTGACACCAGGTTCGACAGATTATACAGTCATGTTCTGACATATTTTTATCCTACAACTACAAAAGTTCATTTCCTTTATGTGAATGCATTTGATGGGGAATTTTTCTTTATTCTGAAGGACAAGAATCCCACTTCTTTGGCACAAGCAAAAGAGTACAATGAAAATATTGAATAATATATCCTTGACTCGAAGGTAGATCCTTTTCAATATCCTTGTGTCAAGGAAGAAGAAAAGACTAAGGCTTCTAGTAGTACAACTCTTGATCCAATTTCCCTTTTGAATTAGAAGATATCTCATATGAGTACTCAATTTGTCCAAGAAGATAATCAAATAATGAGTTGATTAACTATTGTGCAGAGAAATCAATCTTCCTCCATACCTCAGTTTACCATACACCATAAATATTCCAAAGGTTAGAAACTGAGGCCTAAACAAGAGACAAAGGCCCCTGATACTTTGAAGCTAGTTGGAATGGTTGACACAGAACAAACCCTGTGGTGTTATTCATGCCAAGAGCCTCATCGAGAGGATGAGTGTCCCCGATGAGATGAATATTCTTCTGACAGTGTGAATTTCATGGATATAATCTATAACTTCCAAGAGGAAGAATTCACACAGGAACAGATCGATGAAGCCATAATACAGGGGAAGAGACAGGGGAGAATTTGAGCCTTGAATACATTTGTTATCACATAAAATGTATTGGGGGTCATTTCCATCTCATTTTATTTTGTTTGGTTTTATTTTTAAGACATATTCCAAAAGAACCCATGTCATATGAATGTACAAGAGGAAACTCATTTTTCTCTTGGTCCTTGTCAGGTATTTGTCATTATTTAAGTCTTTGAAAGATCTTGTGTCAAGAATTAGGGTTAGTCATCTATTTTTATCAGACTAATCGGTAGGTGCGGACACTAACATATCTCCCTAGATCCACTTGGATCTAGAACAAAACAGGACATGACATGACTCTTTCCCCTAAGTTTTGACCATTGAATTAGCTAGTAGGGAGGAACAAGTAACATACCTTCGTATCGCTTCCTAGGGTCTCTGTTGCTCCCACTTCGCTCTGGTGCTCTCGTGAGGTCAAGACCAAGAAAACACAAACCAACCAAAGTGAAGATAGCAAAATATATTCAACTGTCAACTTATGTGTATGATCAAGAAATTACACAATAAAGTGATAATGACTTTATGGGAAAAGGACATGCCACTGTATCATATTAATCGAAAGCAGAAGATACAACTTGATCGCCTTGATGTCACAAGCTTCCTTTCAGTGGCTCTTGGCTCCAACACACACACTTACTCGATCCTTGTATGAAGAAGATCAAATCCCTCTTGATAGACTTGCTAGAGTCTCCAAGCTCCTGTTCAAGCTAGGTCCTTCACATAATTCTTTCACCAATTCTCCAATGAATCTTGCTTAACCTTTTCCATGAGAATTCCATCAATATATAGGAGAGAATGAGATGGTTACTTGGATAAGAATGATCCCACAATATCAGGGAAACTAGTAAAAGGATAACCATTTGAATGCCAACCCATTCTTCTAGAAGATTCCCTTTTAGAATCATCGAGACTTCATATTTTTCCAAGTTTTAGAACAAGTTCACACCCTAGCTATGTAACACAGTGCGAGAAGTTTTCATCCTAGCTTAAGGCAGCCTGCGAGAATGGGTCATTCTCGCACCCTAGGATATTAGCAACCTGCGAACTCTCTTCAAAAGTAAGTTTTCTGGGAAGAGATGAATGTCACTTTTCTCAGGAGAAAGTTATTATGAGGAGCGTGAGTACACCATCATAAATACACCATCAAGATTGACCAAAATCATGGGTAACATCTATGGAATAACAGGGGATCATTGAGTCACTTTCAAAATATTTTGAATATTATTAAAAGGTCATGAGTGGGTTTTAGCATTGTATGGATTTTTCATCATTTCAATAAAATAAAAGTCACTGTGGTGAGTTTTTCAAGAGTCTAGGGGTCACATCATGTTATGTACGAAGCTCTCTTAAACTATCAAAGTGAATATGTGTCATTAAATATATCTTCATAACGTCGCTGCAAAAGTTCTAATATTTCATAGCATTGTACGTTCTCTTGTCAAATCACTGCGAAACCTCCTTATCTCCACAACATATTGTAATTATGATTTTTAGCGTCGAAGTCAATGATTCCATCTTATCAAAGGTCATGTGGTTACGAGTCATCATGATTCATTTGCATTTTTTATCATATTGTACGTGGTTTACAATTTTCAAACTATTAAACATTGCAAAGTTCCCAAGCGCCGCAAATTTGTGCTACCAAAGCTATGTATGCTATAAAATTGTTCATTGCTAAAGCTCACCATCACCTTTTTTATCTTCACCAATAGTTATGGAACCTGAGAAATAGATGAAAAATAGAAATAAAGAAGGTGAAATAGTCAGACTTGAATCCCAGGGTTTGAAACAGTTAGAGTCAGATCCAACATTCAGAGAATCATTTCAGAGAGTTGGATGTCTATATTTTTGTGAGAAGTTGCAGGGGTACCATATGGAGGTGGAAAAAGAATTTTCTTTGAACTTTAGTGGGGTTAAGAAAAAAATTTGGACCACTGGAATTTCAAGTTTCAGAAAACACCATCGCATCAACTACTGGAATACCTATGAAAGGGGAGAAATGGTTTAAAGGAATGGCTTTGAACTTCACTTATTATAATTATTACTTGAAGCCAGAGCATCAAAATGATAATCTGTCAACATGAGTACCAAGGAACTATATGTTGGATCACTATGATAATTTTTTGCATGTAATCCAACGCTATTTCACCTGTGAAGGACATTTCAATATGGTATGTCAATATCACATTAGGATTCTTATACATTTTACTAGTAAGAAAGCTCTTAATTTTCCATTTTATCTTTATATGATCTTTGGAAATATGTCTGATAAAGTCTAGGAAATATCCAAACAGGTTGAACAGAGTATTTTTCATTATGGCCTAATTAAACTAATGGTTTTATAAGAACTCTAAAAGACAAATGGAATTTGGTTTTATTTCTTGTCCTCAGTAGTATTTAGTACATATATTAGTGATACTCCAAAATCTAAAAGGAAAACCCCTTATTCAAGTAAAAATACAGCTAAGGAAGCCTCAAGTAGATAAAAAGGAAAAGAGAGAAGGGTTCATATACCCCATCACATACACATCATGGGTCTCCAACCCCGTCCCTGTTAACAAAAAACATGGCACTATTCACATCTGCACTGACTTTTGCGATCTCAATCATGCTTCTCACAAATAAAACTTCCCAACCCCTTTCATCGACCAAATTATCAATGACTGTGTAGGCCAAGAGACCCTATCCTTCATGGATGGATTCTCTAGCTACAATCAAATCCAAATTCACCTAGTAGATCAGTATAAAACCACATTTACTACCCCATGGTGTACTTTTTCTTATCGTGTCATTCCTTTTGGACTCAAAAATTTCCGTGCTATGTTCCAATGGGCCATGATTTAAATTTTCCATGATCTTGCTCACATTGTTCTCGCTTACTTGGATGACCTCACCACTCCATCCAAGAAACGATCTCACCGTCTAGACAACTTATGAGTCGTCTTTCAACGATGTCGCCAACACAATATCTGCTTAAACCCCCTCAAGTGTGTATTTTTCATCACCAATGGATGCCTCCTTGGGTTCATCCTCTCCCTCATGGAATCACTGTGGACCCCATCAAGGTCCAAGCTATCACAAAAATTCCACCACCTAGGAATTTTCACCAACTATAGAGCCTACAGGGAAATGTTTTTTTTACGACACTTTTTCCTAGATTACACCACTCGCACACATGGTTTCTTTCTCTTACTGCATCATGATATCCCATTTCGATGGGATGAACATGCCCAAAATTATTTTGATGATTTAAAAATGGAGCTATCCAATGCCCCTTTGACTAGTCCTCCCGACTATAGCCACAATTACATCCTCTACTTATCGGCCTCAGTCATCTCAGTAGTATGAGTTCTCATCCAAATAGGGGATGATAGTCATGAGCATGTTATTTACTACATCAGTAAAAACCTTTCAGGACCACCCTTGAAGTACAATCACAAGGAGAAACTCACCCTCATAGTCCAGAAACTGCATCATTATATCTTGCTTCGCACTACTAAAGTCATGGCAGATTCCAACCTCATGTAGTACTTGCTTAGTCGATGGAAAATTAATGGTAAATTTTCCCGATGGATTGTCATCCTTCAGGAATATGACCTAGATTTTTCAATTCCCAAAATAAATAAAGAATTGTTTCTCTCCGAACTCATCATGATGGTTCCCTCAGATGCTACAAATTCACCTGTCAACACAGATTTTCCTGACGAACACCTTGTTGGCCCTCGACCAAGTTTTGAGGAATTATGGCATGTTGGCCCTCAACCAAGTTTGGAGGAATTTTTTTTTGTGTTTGAATACTTTTGGTACTTCGACAGGCTAGTCGAAGATGGAGCTCCTAGGCGGAGCAGAGATCGCAGGATATCACTTATTTTGCGGGCTTGTGGACCCAACAAAGGGTTATTAGGGTTTATGTAACATGTATGGGATGTTGTCTCATGGGTTCAACCATGACTAGGCATTTTTGTAATGTATAAATAGATAGTTAAGAAATGTAAGAAGTAGTTACTAGTTACTTGTGATCGACTTAGTGCAAGAAGTTGTAAGTTCTTTGTGCAGAAAGACTGTGTAAGGCTTTGTGCTATCAAGGAGTTGGCTCTATGCCTTGACTTGATTTTGAGGAAGGTGGATCTAGTGCGTTGTGCGCATATCACATGTCTAGTGCGAGGCTTGGCTCTGTTGCTCTGTACATAGGAGCAGATGCATGTAAGAGATTGCAGACTAATAAAGAAGAAGAAGAAGAAGTTGGTGGACGTAACCCCACACTGGGGTGAACCACGTATATCCTGTGTTGATTTTCTTTGTGCGATGTTGTTGATGTTAATTATGTGATTATTTTCTTAGTGTTGTTATGTATAATGAATGCATATGGTGTGGTATATTAGTGATTAATGATGTGAATTAATGCTAGATCTGAGCTAATTCTATGTGCTAAGTAGTTAGAAGTGTTATATCTTGATTTTTACTACATTGTTGGGTTAATCTGCGATGTACATGAGAATCATAATCTAATGCATATTGTTGGCTAAGTGCCCTGCTAAGTATTGTAATCATAGATCTGTGTCCCAGCCTGGTTGTAGACACCTGAGTCCTACAACCCCCGCTACCTCTACCTTGGATGAGACTTCATGTACTTCACAGGTGTTGTCGAGAGGGTCAGTAGTTAGGGTTTTTTTGGTGCACTGTTGAAGCATTGAAACTTGGGTCTGCTCCTGTGCCAACAAATGGTTCAGTTTATGGGACCTAAAACTGTGATTGCTGGGAACTGAAGAAAAGAGAAAGATTTGTGCATAGATTTGTTGCTGTAGTGCACAGTATTCTACTTAACTTGTGAAGATCTGTGCTAAGAAAGAAACCGGATCTGAAGAAAAGAGGTAAGATCTTGAAGATTTATGCTCTGGTAAAGGTAAGCTAAGTGGAAATTTTTTCTTTGAAAGTATGAATCTAGGTATGTTTGATAGATTTTTTTCTAATATGAATGTTAGGGCATAGTTATAAGAAGGATTTGATCTGAATAAATTTTATAGAAATAGAGAAATATATGTTATTCCTATGCATAGAAAGAATTTTTGGACTAATAATTGGAAGCAAGAACTTATAAATAATTTTTGCAGAATGCAGGTCCATCACTGTGATACCGATGCACAATACAGAAAAGGCTGGGGATCGTTTAAAAGAAAGAGAGGATTGACACTATGTTATAATTGCTTAAGACCGATACATATTTCTAAAGAATGCCCTGGTATATGCCCTCTTTGCCTTTATTGTAAAGCTATTGATCATGAGGTTGAGGATTTCCCTAAGATGATTGATAAAGTTGAAAATATGAACATGAGACAAGAAGACTATAAAGAAGGTCAAGAAACCAAGAATATGTTAAAGAATCATATATAAAAAGAGTTAGAGACTATGTTAATACAATTAAAAGAAGAAATGGATGATCACAAAGACATCAGTTTACCAGAGATCCTGAAAGAAAAACAATGCATAGTTACAAGAATATAAGACTTCGACATAGACTGTGTATTAGATGAAGAAACCATAATTTTGGGAAAGCCTTCTATGATACCTTCATTGGGAAGGATAGGCTTGTTTAAAGGAAAGATGATAACCCTATGTGGAAGAATTATTGATATACCTATGATTGTTGAAGAAGAATTTGAAATTATTAGGTTTTTTGAGAACAATGCCCCTTTTTCACTTTTATTGGGAAAGACTTGGATTAAGAAGGATCAGATCAGAAGGAAAGAAGATGAGGAAGCCACAGAAAAGAGGAAGAAAGAATTAAGGGACTTCATAACCAGAAGAATAGCATGACTGATAGAAGAACAAGAGGAATAGTCGAAGAAAACGAGGGCCAAAGAATTAGTTGTCGAAGTTGAAAGAAAACAGGAAGACTTAAAGAACCTGCCCATGCAAGAATAATGTATGTCCACCCAGGACCTAACAATAAAAGAGGTATTATCTCCGAACCCTTTGAAAGAACATCATCAATGTGAAGCTACTAGGATAAGATAAAATAAGAATAAGAATGGAAAGAGGAATCTAGAGACTCAGATCACATGAAATAAGGCAAGAAAGATCAATAAGAAGAAAGCTAAGTTAGAAAAACTATGGGAATTTACAAAGAAGACTTCACAGGAGGCAGATCTACGAAAGTTGAAATTTGCTGGAATAGTCGAACCACGCAGAACGAGACTTCACTATGACGAAGCTATATGACCATTGGAGGTGCCCTGACCATTAGAACGATGCTCCCGAACGGCTAGAAACATAGTTATTACCGGAAATACCATCATTGTACCATTGAGACCACACCATAACAGATGGATTCGTATTGATTGAGGCATTCCTACCCGTTGGAGGAACCTGTTACGATGTTTCTTATTTAACTTGTCAGACGTTGCGCCAGGACTGCTTTTTTCAAACCATGATATCCAAGCTAAAAGAAAATCCATTGTATCACGCTATGCTTTCTATACTTCACCATCCATCTAATTACCTCATTGTATGTTCACCTACCTGATTTATTTGATTACGAGTGTGGATGTCGGGCGAACGTAGTGCAGTAGAGAAGTCTGTGGAGTAAATACTTGTAGACCTAATGACTGAGAGAGTCATGTATATGGGAATACAGGCATCGTCGACTGGCAGATTGCAAACATCTCCATCAACTAGACGACGTTATGGCCTCACTGTTGAGAAATGAAGCAAACATAATGGAGATCTGGCTAACATGAAGCAAATCTCGTCAGTCTTGCCGAACTACATCCCGCCTTTAGCTGGTGCGGTTAACCGTGACAACATCCCATGGGATTTTGAGTACACGCTAATCACTGCGTATCTCCCGAAGGGGATACGCACAGTTGGACCCTAGTTAGGACATATTCCAGTTCTTAATAAAAATGACTTCAACCTTAGATACATGAATAACTATGTGATTCTCACACCACATAGGTATTTGATGAAGATGACTAGGAACAAGCTGTGCATAGTCTCCCAGTTGTGGATAAAGGATCTCGCACAATCAACGATATTGAATTTGATGAAGATCTCCCACTTTGGCCGACATCAGGAGGTTAACGTTTGCGTTAAAATCCTCCTGTCGTGTTATCATGGAGGATATCTGTGGCTTGATAGGCACGTCACTGTGGATCTGGTGTTGATCCACCTCATCATAGGACTAGGTATGTAGGGACCGGACCCTCACCAGTTCTACCCAGGGAAGACTTCAGATCGCTCCCTGACACAATGTATAAAGGAAGACTACGGTGATGTAGAGAAGGGAAAGAAAGGATACAAGGTAGCCTCCATCTAGGATGGCACAATTCACCTAGCTTGTCAGCTTATCATTGGCAATCTCATCAGAAAGAACTGACCGACACAAGTCATTGGATTTGCAGTATACCTTGTAGGGAAGTGCATCAAAGGAATTAAAATGAACTGGGCGAGTTACCTCATCAAAAAGTTGGAGAAGGACTGTCATGAAGCACAGGATGAGGGATATGAGTTTCATTTTAGTTGGCTACTGGTATTGATCACATTTTTCACCTGGAAGATGACGGAAGGAGAAAAATTCCCCGAAGTTGAGCCATCAGAGCTGTTGGACGCAAGTTTCTCCACCTTGTGGTACACGAAAGATATGGCGAAGTAGTGGCAATAAAATGCGGTGTTCCATGCTTACTATTTATAGCTGAAGTGTTCCATTGAAGAATTTACATGAATGACCCCAAACACTTTGCATCAGTATAGGCCGCTAGAAAATTTCCATGCAGATCGACTCTTTATTTACATCACCGCACATAGGGATGAAAGCAAGGAGGAGTTGCAATCCTACTATAAGTTGACTGATGAAGACATGGAAGAGATCACTAAATAATGGATAGCAGAGTTCCTCGTACCCATGGAATATGCATAGCTCTCCGATCCCAACATTATAGAAACTGCATTGGTCACTTGGGTTGAACATGATGGACAAAAGAAGAAGAAGACAATGGAAGATTTCCAGAACATAGAAAGTGATGAGGAGGACAACGCCTCAGAGGAAAGTAGGTCATACTCACTAAGAGGAGGAGGAGGAGGAGATGAAGTGAACCAAGAAGAAGGAGGGGAAGAAGGAGACAAGCAAGACAAAGGTGAAGTTACATCACCGAAGGATCCCCTTACGGAGGCCGAGACATTGAAGAAAAGGAAGGTTTCTTCGCAGAAACCCTCAGTAAGAAATAAGACCCGAGCCAATCAGCCTCAGTCAAAGAATGTACTCACAGTGGATGATGTCGATCTCATCATTGCAGCCATGGAGGATGCCTAAGAGGATATCTTGTAGAGACATGTAGAAAATAAAGAAACATTGTATGAAAGAATAGAGAAAGATCTCAAGGACATAAAACAGGCCATCTATTCGATTCGCGTAGTACGTATTGCGCCTTCGTCATCGAAAATTACAGAATTGGGGGATTAGCCCACCCAATTACGAAGGATATTAGATACAACCGAGGCTCAAATCTATTGAGTCCAAGAAGAAAAGGATCACGCCATAGAGGCCTTGAAGCAAGAAAAGGAGAAGGCCCTAGAGCAACTTCGAGTTGCACAGAAGGATAAAAATGACATTCAGGCGGAGCTCGAGCAGAACAATGCGAGGATACAGAAAGAAAAAGATCAACTTCTCACAGAGAAGATTGTGATCAAAGAGGCAATGACTAAAGAACTTTACTCTATGCTGAGCTTGGTGCAAGAGGAAGAGGATTCAACTGAGATACAAGTCGGGAAGCTTGCTGAGGCCATTCAATAGCTTCAAGCAAGGGTAATGGAGCTAGAGATTCAATAAATTTCAAGCACTATGTTGATTGGTCTTAAATCCATTTAGTTAAATAGTAGGAACCAAACCCGCCATCGAGGCCCAATTAGACTCTGCAGCATTTAATGGTGGAATGGTTCTCCATATCTTGCGATCCGACCAATTAATCGATGGGATTTATGTTTTATTGTGAAGGCATCTCCTTTTGTTTGAACATTCTCTTTTTTGTATTTTCTCTTAGGTGGGATCGATATAAGATGTATGATGGTAT